>JABMCL010003351.1:0-2500 GCA_018857735.1 Alviniconcha marisindica
GTGTGTGTGTGTGTGTGTGGGTGTGTGTGGGGGTGTGTGTGGTGTGGTATGTTTTGGTGTGTGTGTGTGTGTGGGGTGTGTGTTTTTGTGTGTGTGTGTGTGTGTGGTGTGTGTGTGTGTGTGGGGGTCATCACCGCCCGTGTCGCCCTGTACAGGGAGGGTGGCGGTGGTCAGTCTCAGGGTGGGCGGAATCGTTCGGGGGAAAACGAAGCAGGGAAAGCAAAGAGGATGCCGATGGATATGACAACAGCAGCACCGACAACGAAAAACATTCTCGGCGTCGGCGGGACAACACAACGGCAGCGATAATAGCAGAGGAATAGAAAGAGGAATAGCCAAAAAATCCGTTCCCCACCAAGGGGGGGTTTATTACGGACTCTCTCGGTGTTTTTCCCTCCCCCACCTGATCTCCTCCTATCTCCGCTTCTCTCCTCTTGAGAATAATTAGCGTAGAAAAAACCCTGTGATTTAGCGTTTTTTCAAAAAACCTAAAATGAAAGCATTAAATATGTTTTCGAGCTAAGTTCTCTGCCTCGTCTGTCTGTCGCCCTGTCTTCTGCCCTGCTCCCTGCCTGCCTGCTGCTGTCTGTCTGTTCGTCTGTCTTTTCCCTTTCTTCTTCTTCTCTCTCTCTCTCTTCTCTTCTCTCTTCCCCTTTTCTCTCTCTCTCTCTCTCTCTCTCTCTCTCTCTCTCTCTCTCCCTCTTCTCCTCTCTCCCCTCTCTCTCTCTCTCTCTCTCTCTCTCTCTCTCTCTTCTCTCTCCCCGCCCCAATTTCCCTGTTTTTTGTTGGGTCTGTCTGTCTGTCTGTTTTGTCTCTGTTTTGTCTCTGTCTCTGTCCCCCCTTCTTCTTCTTCTTCTTCTCTCTCCTCTCTCTCCTCTCTTCTCTCCTCTCTCCTCTCTTCTTCCCTCTCTCTCTCTCTCTCTGACCCGGGGTTTTTTCTTTTCTTTTCTGTTTTCTTCCCTCCTCCTCCCCCCTTTCTTTTCTTCCCTCCTCATCGTCCCCAGTCCTCTCTTTCTTTTTTCTTCTCTACCCATATCTGTAACTTAAACGCCTTCAGTCTGTTTGTTTTTTTATGCGGTACTGTTCAAAAGGGTTTCCCCGGCCCCTGACATAGAATAAAGAATTTCCTTGACTGAACAAAAGGTTAAAAGAGTCTTCCGGTTTTATGGGCAAAACGTCCCGGGAAAAATAGTCAAGCGAGAAAGCGTGAAAAATTGTCCTTCTTTTCTTTGTTTTTTCTTCTTCTGGTAATTTGTTGTTTTTGTTTTTTTTCTTCTTCTGCCTTCATATCATCTCTTCTTTTCTTCTTTTTCTTCTTCTTCTTCTTCCTTTTTTCCCCTTCTTTTCCCTTCTCCTTTTCTTTTCTTCTTCTTTTCTTTTCTCTCATATCATCATCATCATCATCCCATCATCTTTTTCTTTTCTTTTTCCTTTTTTCTTTTCCTTCTTCTTTTTTCTTCTTCTTTTTCTTCTTCCTTCATTTTTTTTTCTTCTTCTTTTCTTCTTCTTTTTTTTCTTCTTCTTCTTCTTCTTCTTCTTCTCCTCCCTCTTTCCCTTTTCTCTTCTTTTTCTTCTTCTTCTGCCTTTTCATCATCTTCTTCTTCTTCCTTCTTCTTTTCTTTTTCTTCTTCTTCTTCTTTTCTTTCTTCTTCCTTCTTCTTCTTCTTCTTCTTCTTCTTCTTCTTTTTCTTCTTCTTTTCTTCTTCCCTTCTTCTTCTTCTTCTTTTCTTCTTCTTTTTCTTCTTCTTCTTCTTCTTCTTCTTTTTCTTCTTCTTCCCCTCTTTCCCTCTTTTCCCTTTCTTCTTCTTCCTTTTCTTCTTTTTTTTTCTTCTTCTTTTTTCTTCTTCTTCTCCTTTTACTATCTTTTTTCTTCTTCTCTTTTCTTTTTTCTTTTTTCTTCTTCTTCTTCTTCTTTTTCTTCTTCTTCTTTTCTTCTTCTTCTTCTTCTTCTTTCTTCTTCTTCTTCTTCTTTCTTTCTTCTTCTTCTTCTTTTTCTTTTTTTTTTTCTCTTCTTTTTTCTTCTTTTTTCTTCTTTTCTTCTTCTTCTTCTTCTTCTTCTTCTTTTTTTTTTCTTTCCCCGTTATTATATCTTCTTCTTCTTCTGCTTTTCTTATCTCTCTTCTTCTTCTTTCTTTCTTCTTCTTTTTTTTCTTTTCTTCTTTCTTTTCTTCTTCTCTTCTTTTTCTTTTCTTCTCCTTTTTCCTTCTCCTCCTCCTCCTCCCCCTTATGTTTGAGGGGGTTACGGAACCTTAAAAACCCTTTAAAGTTACTCTTTCTTGTTTTTTTTTTAAAAAAAAATTGACCTAATGTTCCTTCAATGTCTAAAATTTTGTTTTTCCCGATAGTGCTAAATTCGGGTTCGTACGACCCCATGGGAGACTCGCTGGTGGGCGGGGTTCCCCCTGGGGCAGGGTCCATGTGTTCACATCTCAGGCAAGTAGCCCCCGGTCTGAAGATCCCCAGGTTCAGAACCTTTTTCCCAATCATCAAGGTAAAGGAC
>JABMCL010003351.1:10000-25000 GCA_018857735.1 Alviniconcha marisindica
GAAATGTGTCTGAGAAAAGAAAAAGACTGAGTCAAATTTATGTAGTTTAACGATGTTTTCTCAAACAGTTCGCTCGCATACAGGATGTTTACGGAAGCGTTTCACCTCATTGGTCGCTTAATTTAAAGGGGTAATCAATGCAAAGAAGCATCACGTTTGGTTAGTTGGTTGCTGCTTTGAGCCCACTCAACCGCATAGGATTCTCTCTCTCTCTCTCTCTCTCTCTCTCTCTCTCTCTCTCTCTCTCTCTCTCTCTCTCTCTCTCTCTCTCTCTCTCTCCCCCTCCCTCCCTCCCCCCCCCCTCTCTCTCTCTCTCTGAGAGTTTTATTTTGACCTGGCTGTTAACGACGTGCACGTGCTGTGTGTGCCTGGCAGGCAATCTGGGTGGTGACCTTCCTGTCAGTGGTGATTCTGAGTGTGGACTACGGGCTGTACGTGGGCATCGTCTTCGCTTTCTTCACTGTCGTCACGCGCTCCCAGATGTAGGTCACTGCGCATGGTGCCAATATATATCATGGCGAATATCCTGGGTTCGATTCCGGTTCGGCATTATACCTTCGGTTTGGTTTAGTTGTCTTTTTTGTTTTTGTTTTTTCCCCTCCCCGTTTTGCCAAGCGCAGCACAGTGGAGCGCTTATTCAAATAGCATCTATATGTCCGCTCTCATCCATACCTGTTTGCATAGTGATACTGCTAGTAACACCACCACCCCCCCCCCCCCCCCCCCCCCCCCCCCCCCGATGTACGCTCTCATCCATACCTGTTTGCATAGTGATACTGCTAGTACCCTCCCCCCTCCCATATGTACGCTCTCGTCCATACCTGTTTGCATAATGATACTGCTAATAACCCCCCCCCCCCCTCCCCCATGTAAGCTCTCATCCATACCTGTTTGCATAGTGATACTGCAAATACCCTCCCCCCCCCCCCCCACCCCACCCCCCATATGTACGCTCTCATCCATACCTGTTTGCATAGTGATACTGCTAATACACCCCCCCCCTCACCCCCCACCCCTTCACCCCATGTACGCTCTCATCCATACCTGTTTGCATAGTGATACTGCTAATCCCCCCCCCCCCTTCCCCATGTCTCCATCAACTGCATAGGATCTGCAATCCACCCCCTCACCCCCCCTTTCACCAGTACCTCTCATCCATACTTTGCATAATGATCTTAGTACCGCCCCCCCCCCCCCCCCCCCACCCGCTCCCAACCCCCCACCCACACCCCCAACCCCAGCCCCCAGTAATCAGTGGTAATGAAAACGAGCGAGGACAAAAAAGGGCTATATGTGTATATAATGACGATTAGTGTTTGTCTTCTTATCTAACGAAGACACAGGTCTGAATGTCTGTAGTCCCCAGAAAGAGGACGAAGACAGCCGGCCTATCGGACTCGAGTGATTCTGGCTGTTCTCGTATAAGATCCCTAGGCAATTTGAAATCGCAGAGGAGTAGGGGAAGTCTTTCCGTCAGCCTCGGAAGATTAATAGACGATCCTCAGAAACAAAGACTGAAACGTACACCACAGATAGTGTTAGGAATAGGTAGCGCGGCTCTTGCGGTGCTCAGAGAAAGTAATATTTGCACCACTTCACGATCAGAGACGCACACGTTCCGTGACTATAATTATCCATGTTGCAGGGCCTCTGTCAAAACGTTGGAGAACCTTGCTGACAACGACATCTACAAGACGACAGATCTGTACACAAAGGTAGGCTTACATGGAACTATTTGGTCCCTGTGGGACGACCACTCTCCCATTCCAGTTGCCCCATGCCAGTTCAGTTCAGTTCAGTTCAGTTCAAGATGGTAAATCTATGCGCTCTGAACAGCCCATTATGTTCTCCACCCGGTCTCTCAGAAGTTTTCCCTACGTTGTCTTTGAAACGGTTCGAATGTTCGTCTGATTGACGGTCCTCTCTCGTCCTTTCAAGGAAGATCGTCTAGCGCTTCCTCTTTCAACGCCTCTCTGCTCCAGGCGATCAATGGTGTGACGTCCTTGACTTTGTGCCCGAAGGTAGTGTCTCAAGCTTCTCAACACTTCAGATCTTCCCGAGAAGCAAGCCACGGTACAGGAACTTTTTTTTTATCGGGCTAGACGTTGGTGTTCTCTTCATTGTCACTGCTCGCCTTGTCCCGAGAGTTCCCAAAACTGATCACTTCTCTTTTCATCTTGCTTCTCTCCGTTGGTTGCCCATTGACTCGCGAATACAATTCAAACTCGCTTCTCTGTGCTACAACTGCCTCAACTCGAACGTTCCTGACTGAACTCCCAAACGTTTACAAACCAACCCTCCAGCTACGCTCTTCTTCTGATACTTCTAGTCTTTGTCTTTGCTCTGTGCGCACGCATTCGCTTGGTCGGAGGTCTTTTTCTTATGCTGCACTAGCTGTCTGTCTGGAACAACATCCCTTACAAAGTTAGGTCATCAAACACACACACAGCTTTCATATCATCTGTGAAATCTCCCCTCTGAAGGCTGTCCTATTGATATAGTGTGTGTGTGTGTGTGTGTGTGTGTGTGTGTGTGTGTGTGTGTGTGTGTGTGTGTGTGTGTGTGTGTGTGTGTTGTGTGTGTGTGTGTGGTGTGAGTGGTGTGTGTGTGAGTGTGTGTGTGTGTGTGTGTGTGTGTGTGTGTTGTGTGTGTTGTGAAGCGTGGTGTTTTGTGGCTCCAGTTTGGAGAAATAACACATTACCTAGTACATTATTATTTTTGTTATTATTATTCCTATTGTTGTTGTTGTTGTGGTTGCTATTGCTATTGCTATTGTTGTTGTTGTTGTCAAACGGACCTCAAAGTCAGGTACTCTCATCATCGCATACAGCGTGCGTCCCACCCCATTTTCTCCATTCTCTCCCGAAACTACGTTGTATGACGACGGTTAGGCAATAGCGTTTAAACTGACGGTGACGTTTTTGTCGTTTCCAAGCGAAACCTCTGTTGTATATTCGCATCTCTTTTACACACGACGGCAGCACGCTTATAGTGCTTGGCGATGTGGATTTTGCCAATTGCAGATAGCTTCCAAGTCGTAGTATTCGCATCTGTACTACACACACTACTGGAGTGTGTTCATTAGTATTTTTGACGGCGATTTATGAGGACACAGCACTGGCCCCAAGATCGAACCGCGCTTGCAGAAAAAGCTCTGGGACTCCAAAGAAGACCTGCAGCAGACAGCCAAATTCATCAGTGCCATCATGTAGCAGGACGTCTGAGGACAATCCTGGAACGCTGAAGAAGAAGAAGAAGAAGAAGAAGAAGAAGAAGAAGACAGAATACAGAATCTTTATTGTCTATGAATAACATAGAAATTTGCCTTAGAAGAAGAAGTAGAAGAAGAAGAAGAAAAAGTCATGTTTAGGGGCAACTCCGGTTGCTTTCGCATGTTCCGTACTGCTCATTATGCGGCACGTTTGCGATGACGTAACGATGGTGTTTTCCTCATTTTGCAGACAGAACCCAAGGAGGGTATCCGCGTCATCTCGTACAACACCCCGCTGTACTACGCTAACGGGGAACTGTTCCTGCACAGTGTGTTCAGGGCCACAGGTGTGAAGCCAGAGAAAATACGGAAGGTGCTCAAGCGTATTCAGCTGCGATCCACAATGCACGTGCGTATGATTATATCTAACATAACGCCTTACTCTTTGAGTCTTCGCTTTGGGTATTAACGGATCACGTACGGTCTTGAGAGCGCGTTCACTTGCCTGTTCATTAGTTAGAATGACAGTTAGATGGTTGGTTAAATAAATGGATAATCAGTTTGTTTCTTCTTTCTTTCTTTCTTTCCTTCTTTTCTTTCTTTCTTTCTTTCTTTCTTTCTTTTTTTCTTTTCTTTTTTTTCCTTTTTTTTCTTTCTTCTTTCTTTGTGTCTTTGGTGTAAACAGGAAGTAAAAAGGAAGAAAAAGAGAGAGAGAGAGATTAATCTCATCAGGAAGGGAGAGTACGATTAATCCTATGAGAAAGGTAGAGTACGATTAATCCTATGAGAAAGGTAGAGTACGATTAATCCTATGAGGAAGTGAGAGTTGCAATTAATCCTATGAGGAAGTGAGAGTGAATTAATCCTATGAGAAAGGAGAGCATGATTAATCCTATGAGAAAGGTAGAGTACGATTAATCCTATGAGAAAGGAAGAGTACGATTAATCCTATGAGAAAGAGAGAGAGTACGATTAATCTCATGAGGAAGGGAGAGTACGATTAATCCTATGAGGAAGGGAGAGTACGATTAATCCTATGAGGAAAGGGAGAGTACGGTTAATCCTATGAGGAAGGGAGAGTACGATTAATCCTATGAGGAAGGGAGAGTACGATTAATCCTATGAGGAAGGGAGAGGGAGGTTAAACATGTGACAGAAGGGAACAGACGGCAACCCCCTGACAGAATGGTAAGGAAGGCTGGCCACACGAGAGAAATAAGAGGAAGATTAACCCTATGAGGAAGCGAGAGATAGTTTACAGGAATGAGAGGGTGGAAAAACAAGGCGCACCCCACGAGAGACGTAGACTGGCTAACTTCATGGGGAAAACGACACGTTACATCTCACGGGTACACCAGGAATTCGCTCTTTGCAGCTTTACACTGCCAGCGAATCTGTACTCTTCGTGCAGTCTCCTCCAGACAACAGTCTTAATGGTCACTTAAAGCTAACCAGAAACGTTGAGGCTGAGAGTCTTGCTCCACGTGAGAATGAACGAAACAGGTGAAATTCAAACAGGAGGTCTCCTACCTACCCTATATATATATATATATAGAGAGAGAGAGAGAGAGAGAGAGAGAGAGAGAGAGAGAGAGAGAGAGAGAGAACGAACGAACGATTTATTTATTAACGAGGGTAATAGAATAAGTACAGTACTTTTTTTCATGCAGCCCTCGGGCAAAAAACAAAGCAAAAAAACATTCACCTTAATTATTGTGACATCCTGAGGACAAAGGAACAGGTGGACATCCAAAGCAAGGCTTCTGAGACTGACCTCACTTTCTCCTACCCGCAGAGCGCTGCGAATCTGATCGTTGACGAGTCCATGGTGGTGGAGCTGGAACCAGTGGGCCAAGCGTCCAACGGAGATCCCGCCAGCAAGGGCAAAGAGGAGGCAGGCGGTTCCATTCCCAAGGACCCGCGGCCCTTCAGGCACCTGGTCATCGACTGCACGGCCATGGCCTTTGTCGATTCTGTCGGCGTGAAAACCTTCAGACAGGTCCGTATCTGCTGCTTCACTGCACAATTGATGAGGATGAGGGTGGTGGTGGTGGTGGTGGTTGGGTGGGTGGGTGTGTGGGGATGTGAGGATGAGGATGAGGAGGATGAGGAGGATGAGGAGGAGGATAATAATAAAGAGGATTTCTAGAGCGCCCATCTACCGCACAAGGTGGGAGCACAGGTGATGGTGATGATGATAATGGTGATTGATGATGATGATGATGATGATGATAAAAAAATTTTCCAGCGTGCATTTCTATTGGCATTGTAGTTATACAATGCTCAATGCAACGGCTCCATTAATCACAGTTCCGGGGTGATTATATATGTAGTGATGCTTACAACGAGGTATGGTGATCACTGCAGTAAATTATACATCATTACAATAACGCCTTTTAGACACTAGCAAGCTGCCATTTTGTTTTTGAATTCGTGGTCTGGTTTGACGGACACAATATTTTCGAGCATCGAGCAGTCTGGAGTTAACCGATTTTTACCAAAGAACTTTGAATAAAACCTAATAGTGTTGCATTTTTTTGCATCGATTGTTTATTTGTCTTGTTGTGTCGGGTATGAATGTGTGCCATTACTTAGGACTTGTTTGGGTTCTGTCATTACAGCTCATTGAGGAATACAAAGGAATCGGAATAACAGTCTACCTGGGTGGAATCAGAGGTTAGTATGTTCTGTGTATGTGTGTGAGTGTGTGTGTGTGTGTGTGTGTGTGTGTGTGTGTGTGTGGGTGTGCACGCGCGGTGTGTGTGCATGTGTGTTTTGTGTGTGTGTGCATGTGTGTTTTGTGTTTTGTGTGTGTGTATGTGTGTTTTGTGTGTGTGTGCTGTGTGTGTTGTGTGTGTGTGTGTGAGTGTGTGTGTGTGTGCGTGTTGTGGTGTGTGTGTGTGTGTGTGTGTGTGTGTGTGTGTGTGTGTGTGTGTGTGTGTGTGTGTCTGTCTGTCTGTCTGTCTGTCTGTGTGCATGTGGACGGGGGGCAGGGGTAATGGCTGCTGTGAGGTCGATTGTTTGCTAGGTACGTGCGTGCATGTCCGTATATTTATAAACATTCCCTGACTCTTTGCAAGCACCCGTCAAAAATGCTCCCGCCAACAGGCCGCACACAGTTGTATAGAGCTTTAACCCATACTTCTGCATGCTGTTCTGTAAACTGTTCCTATCTTCGTGTCACTGTGTACAACAAGTAAGCGTTTTTGTGGTGCTGGTGCAGATGAGGTGTGGCGGACGCTGCAGGAAGCAGATTTCACCAGCAAGTACTCCTCCAACATCTACCTCACTGTCTACGATGCGGTTCAGACTGCCGAAAGTGCCTTAAGCGCTGATGTCAACGTGGCGGAAATGGTAGGTTGTGGTTGGCTATGTTACTGCGAAGGCGGGAAGAAGGACTGGTGGTGGGGGAAGGGGGGGGGGGGAGTACAAGAGAAGTTGCAGTCTCTGCAGTTGTTGTTGTTGTTGTTGTTGTTGTTGTTGTTGTTGTTTGTTTTGTTGTTGTTGTTGTTTTTGTGTGTGTGTGTGTGTGTGTGTGTGTGTGTGTGTGTGTGTGTGTGTGTGTGTGTGTGTGTGTGTGTGTGTGTGCGTGCGTGTGCGTGTTGTTGTTGTTGTTGTTGTTGTTGTTGTTGTTGTTGTTGTTCGTTTTCTTTTATAGCCCAGAGTATTGCTTCTTACTCTACACTTTTCAATTTGATGCAAGATCAATTAATTCTCTTTTTGGGCGGGGCGGATGGGGGTTGGCAGTAATGGGGTGGGGTGGGGGGAGACACTTTTCATTCTGTGTTTTTCGTTTATTTCTGAATGTATCTCATTACCATGTACGTTTCGATTTGTTTGTTTGTTTTTCCTATGTGTAACTTAGCATCTTCGTACTCTGTTGTTTTTGTTGCCTTCTTCCTCCCGTTACCATGTCGTCCACCTTGTGAGTATTGTGCTCTGGTCTTGTGATTTTCATGATTAAAGTGAACAAAACTGAGGCTTCCTTGCCACCTTTTTGCTGTTTTTATGGTTATTATTTCAGGTGGAGCCGTCATCACATATTTATTCTTATTTGTTTATTTATTATTTATTTACTTATATTGAATGACACGCCCCGAGATACGCATAGTGGTTGACTGGGTGTAAAACACCAAATTAGCTTTAAATGAGTCGAAAATTACAATTATTTTGTGTTTCCATCCTTTCCTTCTGTGACAGATTTGCTGGAATGGCAGGTCCTCTTTGTTTTCGGAAATCGCGGCCAAGTTTCCTGTTGATCCTTAATTTATTGTGCCAATACAATTTGTAATTGTATAGAAAAGGGCATCAACAAAACATGTTCAGGTGATTTTTCCGATCTCTGCAGTATATGCTACAGACAATATGGTACCAACGAAATAAGATGTGTTTGAAAAGGTTTTTACTGCCGTAATACTACACTTTGGATTCCAATGGTTTGACTGGCGTGTTCAAATCTGTTGGACATTTCTAAGTCAGTCTCAGACCATCATACGGCTTGCAGGTTACTAACGGATTGGTTTCAGTAACGTTGTTTTGACAGTGTAAGCCAGTGTGTGTGTGTGTGTGTGTGTGTGTGTGTGTGTGTGTGTGTGTGTGTGTGTGTGCTGCGTGCGTGCGTGCGTGCGTGCTGCGTGCGTGCGTGGTGCTGCGTGTGCGTGCGTGTGCTGTGCGTGCGTGCGTGGTGTGTGTGTGTGTGTGTGTGTGTGTGTGTGTGTGTGTGTGTGTGTGTGTGTGTGTGTGTGTGTGTGTGTGTGTGAAAGGGTTTTGCTAATAATGCATGTTGCTATGGGGGGCAGCCTTTTATTACTAAAACTCGTAAGGTTTTACAGGGGCAAAATGTTGGTATGCTGGGTTTGCTCGTTCACTAATACTTCGTGTGGTGCATGCATGATTGTAAACCATCTGGAAGTGGTGCGGAGTGGCTGTTTGTTTCAGGATGACGGTCCGCTGGGGCAGAACAAAAGGCACAGTATGTGTACTAATAACTAATATCCAGTGACACGAAACCTTTTTCAGAAGGGTAAAAGCCAAAACATGGACCAGGACGCGACAGTGGAGACGGCTTTGCTCACCAACGAAGACGAGACATAACAGTGAGCTCGGTCAAGCGGTCTCATCCTTTTTATCTGGCACTCCTTGAAAAACTCTGCCTCCGGAGGAGTCCAAACCTGTTGCACGTTCTTGTACCTTTAAAGATGCGGTCACATTTTACTTATAGCTGAGATTAACGAAAGAAGAGAAAAGAAAAAGGAAAGTAGAACACGAGTGGCAACTACTTTCAACTAAATGTAAAGTAATTTGTTAGACAATTTTGCTGACAAGTAAGTGTAAAGTAGTTTGCTAGGCAATTTTGCTAACTATCTGGCTTTTCTAGCCCCAGGATGGAGAGGGAGGGGGGGGGGGTACCTCAACAAATGTACAGTATTTCAAACGATCTTTGTCTTGCATACATTTTTTTCAACGGCAGTGCTGCCTTTGCTCGTAGATAACACGACTGTTTGCAGTTAATCCTTTGCTAGTGCATGTTGACAGCGTGAGGCTGGGTCAAGTAATTCAATTCAGTTCAATTTCAATTCAAAAACTTTAATCATCCCACAAGGGGCAATTTTGCTGTGGTCATGTGCAACAGGACCCCTCCGGAACTGGTTTATCCAGACAGTTCTCATGACTTCACTTTGCTTTGCCTCCCCTTCCTCGCGCCCTGCACACGACCTGATTTGCATATCGCCAAGGCGTAGAGACTCTTGACAAGACGGATGCTGCCATTTTGTGCATATTAAATATGCATGATGTTGCTCCGTTTTCGTGTTCATTGTTTCTGCCATGTTTCGCATGCTTATGTTTGGTTGTGGGACTTTGTGAATAGGCTGTCTACAGCAAATTCAGCGTGCTTTTTTGCTTTTGCTTTTTAATTAGAGGGCTGATTTCCAGTTTATTCTTCTTTTGTCTCCGATTTTGTTTTGATGCATCTCGGCCGGTTTTCAAGTCGTGGTCAGTCCTTGACCCTTGACCCTTTAACCTGGCTGTCACTCTGACCCTTGAACCTTTCCTGCGGTTGTCAAGTCGTAGTTTTAACCTGCTGTCACCCTGACCCTTGAACCTTTCCTGCGAGCTGTTAAGTCTGTCGTGGTTTAAACAGCTGCCACATCACGCTGCATGACCACTTCACCCTTTCCAGCGGACGGTCGTCAAGCCGATGACTTAAATTGCTGGTATCCTGACCCCTGTGGCTGTCTAGCCGTTTTTTAAACTGCTGCCACCATAACCTCTTGACACCCTTTCTTGCGGGTTGTCAAGTCGTGGTTTAAACTACCGTTACCATAACCTCTTGACACCTTTTTCTGCGGGTTGTCAAATCGCGGTTTAAACTGCTGCCACCATAACCTCTTGACACCCTTTTCTGCGGGTTGTCAAATCGTGGTTTAAACTACCGTCACCATAACCTCTTGACATCCTTTCCTGCGGGTTGTCAAATTATGATTTAA
The DNA here is from genome assembly GCA_018857735.1 of Alviniconcha marisindica. Classification (NCBI taxonomy): domain Eukaryota; kingdom Metazoa; phylum Mollusca; class Gastropoda; family Provannidae; genus Alviniconcha; species Alviniconcha marisindica. The sequence continues at coordinate 19,700 of JABMCL010003351.1, forward strand.
ACTCTTGTCACCCGGACACCTTGACCCTTTCCGTGTTCATGTTACATTCCTGTACCAAAAGTACAAAGAGAGTGAGACAGACAAACAGACAGACCGACAGTCTGTTCGTCTCTTTCAAGCAACCCCGCATCCCTATTTTTTTCTCTCCCTCTCTGTCTCTGTCTCTGTCTCTCTCTCTCTCTCTCTCTCTCTCTCTCTCTCTCTCTCTCTCTCTCTCTCTCTCTCTCTCTCTCTCTCTCTCTCTCTCTCTCTCTCTCTCTCTCTCTCTCTCTCTCTCTCGTCTGAATCTCCCTCCTCTCTCCCGCCTTTTTGATTGTCACTCCGGCTCATGTGCAACCCCGCCCCCATCCCCCACCCCCATTCAGTCTTCTCTCTCCGCACCCCCCCACTCCCCCCCACCCCACCACCTCCCCCCACCCCCATCTCGTTCATCCCGACTTCCGAATCACCCATACAGTCTCTTCCGCTCACGTACCTGTCTGCTTTACTCTTTGATCTGACTACTGCCTAGGTAATGATTTCATGACCAGACAGCTGGTGGTGACGTGCAGGGTAAAGGATGACAGCCCGTCCCCCCGGGGCGACACTGAACGTGGCGACTGTCACCCCGCCTGTCTAAATCCATTCGCTGGGATCCATGTGGGAATTACAGTAGCGAGCTGGCTTTTGTAAATTAGTTTGGACAGCTTTCGAACTCGTCCGTACGGCGTTTTACTTGCATGTTGGCTTAATTCTCCTAGTGACGCTTGAATTTTCCGTGACTTTTCTCTCTCTCTCTCTCTCTCTCTCTCTCTCTCTCTCTCTCTCTCTCTCTCTCTCTCTCTCTCTCTCTCTCTCTCTCTCTCTCTCTCTCTCTCTTCTCCCGTGACGCTTTTTCCGTTATGGTTTTTCCCCCCCACTTTATTTTTTTGCTTCCTATTCGTGGCGCTTTTTACTTGAATTTGTTCGCCCCCCCCCACTTCTTTCGATACTTAGTCCCCCCCTTGCATTTGCTTAATTCTCCTTGTGACGCTTGAATTTTCCGTGACTTTTCTCTCTCTCTCTCTCTCTCTCTCTCTCTCTCTCTCTCTCTCTCTCTCTCTCTCTCTCTCCTCTCTCTCTCTCTCTCTCTCTCTCTCGTGACGTTTTTCGTTTGGTTTTTTTCCCCCCCGCTTTATTTTTTTGCTTCCTATTCGTGGCGCTTTTTACTTGAATTTGTTCGGCCCCCCCTCCTCCCCTTCTGTAGTTTATGATGCTTGTAGATCCCCCCCTTCCCCTTCCCCCCCCCTCCCCTCCCCGTTTCATTGTCGTTTTGAACTGGCAGCATATTTTTATCCCCGTCACTTTTGGCCTATAGTGAGTGTTTTTGTTGCGTTTTTTCTACATGTCGCTTTACTCTTGAAGCTATTTCTACGTGTAGCGTTTTTATGTGTAGCTTTTTGTACGGGTAGCGTTTTTATTTGAAGGTTTTTCTACGTGTTAACGTTTTTATTTCAAGGTTTTTCTACGTGTAGCGTTAGCGTTTTTATATGAAGGTTTTTCTACGTGTAGCGTTTTTATATGAAGATTTTTTCTACGTGTAGCGTTTTTATTTTGAAGGTTTTACTTTTCTCTTTCAAGCACTTTAATTGTAAGTTGCTGCTGTTGTTGTTGTTGTTGTTGTTTTATCAGTGTGGCTGTGTCTTTTTCCTGGTAGTATGTTTCTCCGTGCGACTTTTTACTTTCATACATACTCATTTTCGCTTTTCTCCGATTATATCGCCCTGATATAACCGCACCGGTTGACTGGGCGTAAAACACCAACTTACTTACTTACTCTCCGATTATAGGTTTTCCTCTGGTGGCTTAATTTGGCCCGTTCCGCATTTCCTCCCTGTGTATATATAAGGCTCCCCTTTAAGCTTCTGAGTTCCCCGTCCCTAATAAGCCTTATGGTTTCTGTGGACGTTAAGCACCATGTTTGCTTTTTGCTTCTGTGTCCTTCCCTTGCCCTGACCCGGTGTAGTAGCCTAGATTTATCTCCACCCAGATTAATTACCCCAAGGTCAATTTTACTGTCCCAGAATTACCGCCTGGAGTAAGTCAACACCGTGGGGGAGATGGGTTGGGGGGTTGGAGGGAGGAACGAGGCTGGCTAGGCCATTTCCCCCCCCCCCCTCCCACCCCCGCTCCCCCCCCCCCCCCCCCCCCCCCCCGGCTAGATGTCACCCGTCTCTGACGTTTTCATTTCTCTGGAGAGAAAAAAAACCCTGTAATAGTATATAATAAAAAATAAGTGATGAAAAGGGGTTGGCTGTTTTAACACAGTACAATGCCATCACACGACTTCATTAATCTCTTGTATCTGTCTCCACTCTTACTGGAATCTTTTTATTATTTTTATTTTATTTTTAAATTCAACAGTCATTGTTCATAAGTTTGAAAGATTTGCCTGTACGTTTCAGCTTTGACGTTTGTACCGCATATGTTTAAAGCAAGTCTACAGTATAGGCTATTATTGCTATTGTTATTATCATCATCGTTTTGCGTAGTTATGTCTATTTCTATGCTAGTATGGTACAGAGTTCACTGTAAACTCTCCCCTTCCCCCGTTTTGTGTAAAGCGCATAGAGCAATACTGTCCAGTTAATTAAGCCACTCGAAGTGGATTTTACACAAGCTACTAGTGGTAGTGGTAGAGATAGTAGTTGTAGCAGCAGCAGCAGCAGCAGTGGTAGTAGTGGTTGTGGTAGTAGAGGCAGTGGTAGTGCTGGTGGTGGAAGTAGTAGTAGTAAGCAGCAGCAGCAGTAATAGTAGTAGTAGTAGTAGTAGTAGTAGCAGCAGCAGTGGTAGTATGGTGGTGATATTAGTGGCAGTAGCGGTAATGGTAGTAGTAGTAGCAGCCGCAGCAGCAGCGGTAGTAGTGGTAGTGGTAGCCTAGTAGTAGTGGTAGTAGTAGTAGCAGTAGTAGCAGCAGTAGCAGCAGCAGCAGCAGTGGTAGTACGGTGGTGATAGTAGTGGCAGTAGCGGTAATGGTGGTGGTGGTGGTGGTAGTAGTAGTAGTAGTAGTAGTAGTAGTAGTAGTAGTAGTAGCAGAGGTAGTGGTGGTAGTGGTAGCCTAGTAGTAGTGGTAGTGGTAGTAGCGGTAGTGGTAGTAGTAGTAGTAGCAGCAGCATCAGTAGTAGTAATAGCAGTAGTAGAAGTAGCAGCAGCAGTGGTAGTACGGTGGTGATATTAGTGGCAGTAGCGGCAATGGTAGTAGTAGTAGCAGCAGCAGCGGTAGTGGTGGTAGTGGTAGCCTAGTAGCAGTGGTAGTTGTAGTAGAGGTAGCAGCAGCAGCAGCAGTAGTAGCAGTAGCAGCAGCAGCAGCAGTAGCAGTAGTAGCAGTAGCATAGCGTAACGAAAGCGCTGACTGTGTTGAAGCAGAGAACAAAGGCAGCGGCTGTTTCCTAGCTCCTTGTTTCGTGTTCTTCATTACTCGGGATCGCTCCTGTTTCGTAGTTTCTTGTTTTACTGCCTGGAAAGATGGAGTCTGTCACACTACAGCTCCGTGGATTTGTGTTGTCTCCTTTGTCTGACGTACTTCGTTTCCTGTGTAAAAAAAAAAAAATTAAAAAAAGGGGGGGGGGGTGGGGGGGGGGGGGATAAGCGCCTTTCAGTCAAACAAGAAACAATGGTAGTGACTGCCCCTTGGTGTTTTACAAGTGCACATTTATTTCGCACACACACACACACTCAATCCTCCCCCCCCCCCCCCCCCCCCCCCGCCCCAACACACAGAGGTTTTAGACCAAAAAAAATTGTAGAATAGAAATTCGTAGTAAAAAAAAACGTTCTCTCTCTCTCTCTCTCTCTCTCTCTCTCTCTCTCTCTCTCTCTCTCTCTCTCTCTCTCTCTCTCTCTCTCTCTCTCTCTCTCTCTCTCTCTCTCTCTCTCTCTCTCTCCCTCCGCCCATATTTGAACAATCTGGTATCAGATGTAATCCGAAGCTGACGATCGAGAAGGTGTGTCGATTTTCCAGTGTCCGCATAATATGCATGAAACAACCTATACCTCCGGTGAAGATGTGTGTCGATCGCCTTGGCCTTATGCAGTAGAAGACGTCCTGCCCTCCTCCCCCTCCCTTCCACTCAGCTGATTTGTATGCACCTCTTTGTTTCGCTTGTAGAATCTGCTCTTCTGCTAATGCGCTACCTCTTTCGCCTTTTGGACCAACAGACCCTGCCATCGGCTGACTTTTAGTGGCTTAAATGTGGAATATGTCTTCACAGTTATAATACCATTGTGAATCTGAAACTCTTCGCTATCATGACGCTATTATACATCTGGAACTTCGCTATTATAACACCGTTATACCATTTCTGTACAATTATACATCTGGACCTTCACTATTATAACACTTGTACATCCGATTTTTTGGATTTTTTTTTTCAAATATCATGATATATCTGGAACCACACTATTATAACACTTGTGCTTCTAAAATTCTCTAATATTTCAATACCATTATATATCTGGAACTTCGCTATTATAACACTTGTGCATCTAAAACTCGTCACTATTTGAATACGTTTATATATCTGGAACATCTTAACTGCATGTCATGATTTAATATTTATCATTAGAAATTAATTAAAATAAATCATGAGGTTGCAGAGCGTGAAAATGATTTGTAACAGGCTGCTGTGATCCGAACTTACAATTTTATTTGATGGTCATTTAGTGTAACACCTCTGTCGTGAAATTCATGCTGCATGTTTGCTGTGCTTTGGCTAGTTGGGTACAATTTAGTAGTTTGCATGTTTTTACTATTGAAGAATGTGCATGTTGCCATGGTTCTTTTGGTATTTGGGGAGAAAAAAAAACATATGTAGCAATAGTGTGTATATACGGACGCAGAATGTAACCTGTTTCTATGTACTTCATTAATGTCATGGAAATGTTATCTAATACCAAACGCATTTGAAAAGAAATCATTTTATGTTGATCTATTTCCAAATCAAATCATGATATATTATAGAATTAACAACAAAGGGTGGTGGATTTGTTTCTTCTTTAACGTACCCAAATGGTGTGGACCTTTTGTGAACCAGTTCATGCATGAATAAAGTTACGTAATTGTTGACTGCTACAGTAACATGTGGTGCTACACTAATTCCTAGGCTTGTAATGGATCGGTACATCATGGCAACAGTAAGGGAGGTTTCAACTCCAGCACGCATCGTACATAGGCAGCACTGAATGGAAATAATTTTATCAAAACAATTCCTTGCTTCTGTTCCAGTTCATCACTCACATGTGAACACGGACCTGTGGGAAATCCACCAATCAGCAAGCTTGCCT
>JABMCL010003351.1:27500-31633 GCA_018857735.1 Alviniconcha marisindica
ATTACCAGACAAAGTCCAAAGAAATGGACTTTTACTGACATTTACTTACATAGCTAGGCATCAACACAAGGCGTGCATAATGAGCGACTTTGCTGGCTTGAGCATTGCACTGCCCAAATAGGCCCAGCGCCACCTGGCTAGTGTAAGGGAGATCATTTGCAGCTGACTTGAGCTTTGTCAAAGCCCCAAATATGCCCAGCGCCACCAAGCGGGGCGATCCGCAACTTAGTCGCCCATTGTCAATGCAAAAGCGTATCTCAAGCAACAAACAGACAATAGCCTAACAAACTAGGATATGGTTGAAATCTGACAACGTATACTTCAGTAGCCGGAGAAGTCTGTTCTAGAATCCAAGCACGACGCTGACGTCAGTCTACAACAAACCTCTCCAGCAACTGTAATGTATGTTGTCAGATTTCATTCACATCACCGTTTGTTACTGTGTTATGGTCTGTCTGCTTGTTGCTTGAGAAAGGTGTTTGCACCGAAACTTTGCGCATGTCTTGTAATGTCTAATTAAAACAGCATTCTTTCTAACCTCTCGTTTGTTTTGATCTGGGTACACACCAGAGGCGTCGTGGTCGGGGGTGGGGAGGGGAGTGGGGGGTGGGGAGGAGGGCATGGGTGTGTGATCGAGCCGTGCATGATAAAATGCCTTGTTTACAGCTATAAAGCCAAATCGCTATCATCAGAATCACCTCACCATTAATCTATTCGTGATTACTGTAACGACAGATGACAATATATATAAATAGATAGCTACACACACACACACACACACACACCACACACACACACACACACACACACACACCACACACAAATATATATATATATATATATATATATATATATATATATATATATATATATATATATATATATATATATATATATATGCCAGATAGCAAGAGACAGAGGATTGTAATCATGGTGATGATAAAGCTGAAGCATCCTCTCCATGGTGCCCTGTATTACCCTCTGGCAGTGTATGTGTTAAGCAGGGCTTGTTTTTAGCTCATGTGTATAAAATGTGTATCCTGACAGAGCTTATGGACACCAAAAGCCACAATTCCTTATTTATGGACACGTATATCTATGTGCATGGCTTCAGTCATGTCGATAGAAGTTGTAGTTGCCACAGTTAAAGATGGCGAAGTTTCTGCAGCAGGTCTGATTCCTTACGCCCGATTTCCTTAGCCACTGAGCCACTGAGTGTGGGAATCATTTCAATGAAATTGAAACAATTTATACACAAAGTCGAGTGTGGTGTCAGTAAAGCATACCGTGGGTGTTTAGAATGCTTGGAACGTTTTGGGGGGAAATGTACTGGATGTTTGATTGTCCTTTCGTTGTTCTCTGTTCTTCGGCTTTAATTCATGTTAATCGTTAGAGTGTTTAGGTGGATTTGAACTCTGTTCTACTTGTCTTTTGTGCACCTGTTGTGGGGAAAGAACAAAAGCTGAAGATTGCTGTGCCCTTTAGTTTCTGTCTCTGTAGAAGGAATCGGGACTACGGGAATCTGTGTTCTGCACTGTGTGTGCGTGCGTGCGTGCGTGCGCGCGTGCGCGCGTGCGTGCGTGCGTGCGTGCGTGCGTGCGTGCGTGTGTGTGTGTGTGCGTGCGTGCGCGCGCGTGCGTGCGTGCGTGCGTGCGTGCGTGCGTGTGTGTGTGTGTGTGTGTGTGCGTGCGTGTGCGTGTGTGTGTGTGTGCGTGCGTGCGTGCGTGCGTGTGTGTGTGTGTGTGTGTGTGTGTGTGTGTGTGTGTGTGTGTGCGTGTGTGTGTGTGTGTGCGTGCGTGTGTGTGTGTGTGTGTGTGTGTGTGTGTGTGTGTGTGTGTGTGTGTGTGTGGTGTGTGTGTGTGTGTGTGGTGTGTGTGTGTGTGGTGCGTGTGTGTGTGTGTGCGTGCGTGCGTGCGTGCGTGCGTGGTGTGTGTGTGTGTGTTGCTGCGTGCGTGCGTTGCGTGCGTGCAGTGTGTGTATTTTCTTCTTTTTTGTTCACGTGCAGCGCAAGGTCATCATGCCGTTCACGTAGCCAATTATTTCGTGTAGAACGTTTACAACAGTTCGCACATCACTGCCTTAAAGCATTCCCTGTACAAGTGCTACATAATACTGTGCTAATTACGAAGTTCTTCTGAAAATGTGCCCTTTGTTTTCGTTTTCGTTTTTTGTTTTCTTTCTCTTTTTCCCCCTTTTTTTTTTACAAGAATGAAAGCTTTAATTGAGTTCGATTTGTTGCGAGGAAAAGAGATCTATCACTGCTAGCTAAAATGCCTTCTACTTCTCAGGTTTAACCAAGTTACGTCGCCGACATCTTTACAGATCGAAAGCATGTCCATCGTTCTAACTCCATTCAACGTACAGTCAGTTGCGCGCGTGTCGACACACAACACTGGGTACAAGTGAACAACATATGAACTCTGTGATGACAGTAGCCAGTTCTGCGGCTAGTATTAGGTTCGAGTAAAAGAGTCTGGCTTCCAGATTCGATAAATTGAGGCCGTACGATATGGCACATCATCGGCACGGCTCAGTCGGCAATGTTTGCTAAACATTTTCGAATTCAGTGGAACCCTCTTCTTTACAGACTATACTAAAACTCCCGCAAAAGTTGTGTGCAAAGAGGGTGGTCTTTGGCCAAGGGTTTATTTACAAGGAAATCCGAAGGACACGGTTTCAGAGTGGTGGTCATTTCGTCAGGATGCTTTTTCATCCTGGTTTGGATTGCATCAAAAACAGCAGCCGGTCACAGCGGCTGCTCTGAGATAGGTATTCGTATACAGATGGTTTGGACATATGAAAGATCTCTCAGAAAATTGAAGGTCGTGCTCATACAGTCATTGATATTAGCGTTCATTATCACTTTACTTTAATTTTGGTCCGATTTATTACCATGAAATTGTGAAATGTTTTACATTCCCTAATTGTTCAAGTTGCCCAACTATCAGCTGGGTATATTTGTACAGGATTCTGTACTCCAGCAAGGTTAAGTTGGCCAAAATATGCATGATCGTTACAGGCCATTGTAACTGGTCTACCTACTTATTGCACTAACGATACGATAAATATACTCAAGAGATGACTTTGTGATAATATTTACTCTTGGAACTCCTGCAATGTGTGTGCGTTTTTTATGTACAGCCTGTGTGTATGTGTGTGTGTGAGTGTGTGTGTGTGTGTGTGTGTGTGTGTGTGTGTGTGTGTGTGTGTGTGTGTGTGTGTGTGTGTGTGTGTGTGGCGCGCGCGTGCGTGCGTGCGTGCGTGCGTGAGTGTGTGTGTGTGTGTGTGTGTGTGTGTGTGTGTGTGTGTGTGTGTGTGTGTGTGTGTGTGTGTTCGTGCGTGCGTGCGTGTGCTTGCGTGCGTGCGTGCGTGCGTGTGTGCGTGCGTGCGTGCGTGCGTGTGTGCTTATGCACACGTTTGTGTCAGACCAGCCCAACAATGATTAATGTTCGGCCAAAGTACATGTAATTATTGCACAGCGAAAAGATGCTGTAGTCCGATCACTTCACAGCATGCTAATAGACATCATTTGGAAAAACAGGTACACCAATTGATAACTGACAGTCAGTTTCTGACAGTTAGCTGACAGTTTTCGGAGACCTATGGCGTAACTAATTGTGGCAGTGGTTGGAGGAAAGATGTCGTAAATCAGTGCTTGGAGTTTGGCGTCATATATCAGATCGGGTTTTCATCAAATGGAAATGCAGCTAAGCATTAACCCCTTTCGCTGCCCTTAGGACGTCATATGACGTCACTGGCAAAATACTTTCCTTCTAGTTGCAGCATGTCGTATAAGCTCCTGCTTGAACTCCAGCTTTTTACGTATTCTCACGTGAAACAAAGATCTCCCTAAAAGCGGTTTTGGTCAGCTTAGCCTTTTCTTGAGACTGCATGACCTTGGGAGGAAATTGCATCAGAAATGCAAAATTCATGGCAGCGAAAGGGTTAACGTACTAAAGGCGTCGGATATGATCGATCCACAGCTTTCATCAACAGGACGACTAAAAATGACTTTCCCCCAGCTGGTAATTCACAACACATACATCTACACAACTAGAAAGTCTATCTCGGAACGAAGGGAAACAACGCAGAAATTAAGACCCCCTCCGCTGAGTACCCAGAGCTGAAAAGTA
>JABMCL010001542.1:0-62500 GCA_018857735.1 Alviniconcha marisindica
CTACAGCATCCTTCCTCCAACCACAGCCATTTCTTTTTCTCAGTTCTTCTTTCGTACAGTGTCCAACTTCAACACTCTGAAGACGGACCCTTTGAGTGCACCCTGGGTTATTTTCGTGTTTATATAATCCGCCGAACTCTGACATGGACTGCATGATCTTTAACGTGCGTAAGAGATCTTTTTACAAAAAAGGGACCTCAGTTTATGCGGGTCTCTTCCGAAGGACTACTGTAGAGTGTCTGCGCAGAACTGGACTCCGGAAAAATCTCAGGGCGAGCGCAAAGCCGCACGTAATGGTCACCCATCCATTTGGTGCCCACGCTCAATCGTGCCATGTCGACAGCGAGTACTCTCTGCACCACTGACTCCCCTATAAACTAGACCGCACACTTACTGCCGCCTGTAAACTGCTGTGAGCCTATTTGTTATTCCCATAGTGTTGGAACGGCCGGTGATAGTTATTTCTTCGCCTAGGCCGATCCCCTTTAACCCCTTCACTGCACAAGCCTGTAACATTTCCGGGTTAAAAGATGCACGCACGCGTCTGCAAACAGTATATTTTCCAGGTCCTATAACAAATCAACTTTCAGTTCTGTGGGTTTTGATGCTAAACCTTTCAAGTGTAATGCGAAAAAGACAAATGCTTCAGGATTTGAAATATCACTCCTTCAGTTACTGGTTGTTTTCAAGTGACATTATGGCAATGAAAAGGTTAATGTACATGCACTTCAGCATGTAGTCACATACCAGAAAAAAATAAAAGTCCGGCTGAGCAGTCAGCTTGGCGGCAGCATCTCCCTCCATCAAGTCTTTAACCTGTGCAACCCACTCGAGGTCCGTTGTCACGCCCTGCATGGGCAGCTTGACGAACGGATTGTTGGACAGGATGCTCTGGAAGGTTTCCAGGCTCACGTTCTTCCTTTTACCCTGGACGGGAGCAAACGGAAAAGCGGCGCTTTTTCCCCATTCTTTTTTTTAAACTTTTCCTTCAACACAATCCAAATGCTCATAAACTTGAGGCTCAACGAGGCTGGCGAGCAAAAGGGACAAGGGAACAGGCTAGATACGGAGCATCTGAATCCGATGAACAAAAGATAATGAACAAAAACATCCAGTGCCGTACTGACACAGAGTACCACAAGTCAAAAACTGACGAAAAATTCGCAGCTGCCCTTCAGACTGGTAACCATTAAGGTAAAGTTGGTTACCAAAGTAAACCGGCGTGGTTTTCTGTCCTCGATTTGGCAAGTTTCAAATCAAGATTGTCACTGTTCTTAATTTATTGCACATCATTCGTAGTACAGAATTCAAGTGCAGGTATTGCAAAAACGTAATTGGGTCTGACGCAAATTTAATTACTTCATTTTTCACAGCTTTCAAGGCCTTAAAAATGGTAGATCATTAAATTCCCCCAACTTTCAAAGGCGACTGCAGGAACCCTGGTCTACATTTAAACAGCAACAGAAGAAGCAAACACCCAAAGTCACTTCACGCCGCACATAGTTTGCACTTGCCTCTTCACAGCACACATACACACACACAAAAACACACACTCACTCATACCATCTTAACTCTAAACTAGGATCCTGGTTCCAGAGGCCCTTTTGTCCCTACAACAAGAGTGTCTGGCACTAAACAAAACAAGGTCTGGCCCTGCCGGCCGGTGAACTGATACGCCGGTTGACCTGACCAAGCGCCTATCAAACATGGGTGATCTGTGAACTGTTTTGGTAAACTATAAACATGTACATCTGGATGCATGCGCTGCCTTTCCAGTGAGATCGTCGCTCAGTTTTTGTTCAACTTCAAGTTCCAGAAATTGTTTGGTCGGAACTCGCGTAGAGCCTGTAGTCTATGTACACAACCGCCATTTGCAGTTGCGAGGTAACGCCGCTATCCTCATTAAGCCTTTTTCTTTTTTACAAGCTTTAGGTCCGAACTCAAACAAAATATTAATTTTGACGACTTGTATTTTAAACAAAAGTAATTGCTTTTACATGGATGGTACACATATATTGGTTCTCAAGCTGCAACTAATAACTTTTGATTTGTTTAGAGATTAAAAAAGCTTCGTTTCCGGCCGTTCCCCAGCCTTGTGTTTACCTTCGCTTGCAAGCTCGGTTGCTGCTGGACGGCGTGGTTTTGAAGCGAAAATTTGAGCATGGATCGAACACAGTTTTACGCAATAGTAAAGCAAATAGAACCATTTCACCGGGTCGTCACGGATTAATGCATTTATTTACACACAAACACAGTGCCACAAAAGCCGGGGAGAACAAGCCGCAGACGGTTTAAAAACAGTGGAGATTGCAAATGCAACAGGGTTTGTTGTTTTGTTTTGTTTTTTCCTCCTGAAATCAGACCCTTAGAGTGGCAGTGTAAGCAACGACCTGGCTGTGGGCCACCTAAGGGATCAACTGATGAAGAGCGGCACATCCTCTCTCTCTCTAATATATATATATATATAATATATAATATAATATATATATAATAATATATATATATTATATATATAGATAGATAGATAGATAGATAGATAGATAGATAGATAGATAGATAGATAGATAGGTGAGCTGTCACTTTGACTTGGTGTGAGATGCGCAGGGTAAATAAAGTGTAATGGAGCGGCGGAGCGTAGAAGGACAGTGACCCAGGCAGCGGAGTCGGTCAAAAATGGAGACCACAGCAGGCGGCGACGGCAAACAGGCTTTTATTCTACAGCAGCAGACAACTTCTCAGCACACACAAAAATCCTCACGCGCACGCAGAGATAAGAGAACTGCGCGGGCCGCAAGGAACACACGCTATCAGACAATGAAATCGGCCCTCGGGGGGCTTAATCTGAAGACTATGGTGTTTCCTTGGCCCGCACAAAGACAGTTTCCTCTAAAACAAATAATTAAAAACATGAAAACATCAAATAAAAGCTACAGTTAAAACCTTTAAACCGTATAACAAAATGACACACAGACTATTAAACAACAAGAGTGGAAGGCGTGGCTTGCACCGTCATAAGCAGACGCTACAACTAAACACAACTAACACAATGTACAAAAACATAGTAACTGCAAAAAACTACATCAGAAAAAGGCACGCCCCACGTTAAAATGAGGGTGTTTTTTGTTGGTGTGTGTTTTTTGGGGGCAAGACAAACAATTACAATACAACGCTATGTAAGATAAGCAAAGGACACACTCAAAGACTAGCACAAAAAAATCGGTGCGAATTTCGCCTGGGAGCGCGTTATTTTAGTCGCAGCAGCGCTGATAGTGATACCAAGTAGTCTATGAATACAATTAGCTTCTACAGTACACAATACTTAACGAAGTTAATTTCAACCCAAAAATAAACTGTAAAAAACATGAAGTCAGCTAAGCAAAATACTATACGACAAAGCATTGATCGACACAGGAATTACTTTAATCGAGTCAAAACAACGATTAACTACTATTCACTAGTACTACAATAAACCGGAACGCGCCATGCAGAGGACGGCTATAAAAAGAATGGACCAACAGGGCATCGGCTACTGATTAAGATCGATCCTGCGTCTTAAAGAAGATCTAAATAAACATTCTAAGATGCCAAATTATATAACACATGGCTTTGTGCATAAAAAGGACTAGGAAAAAGAATAGGTAAACAAACAAGCGGTCAAAATATTAAGGAGTAAACAGATTTGAAAATGGAGCGCACCGGCGGCTATGGCCGGTCGGCTGTGTGAAGGCCATGTGGCATTACGCTACACGCAGCGCTTCAAAACAAAAGCGGTGTCTGCTCCGGTTCCCGGGTTACTAACAGTACAGTAATGAAATTGCGTGGATCTGATAACCGGGGCGGGATTATTGTAAAAACGTACAAGGAGCACTTGCTCACAAAAGAAAGAGAAGAAAAAAGGAAAAAATACATCTGGTCACTGGAAGCAGACAACAGCCCATGATAACTTGCAGGACTGTTATTGTGACATACTGTACTGTGTCCAGTATATTAATTGCTAACTGTTGAATACCATGCACTCAATAATCATTAATATTAATTATTATCTTTTAAAAGCGTGCCATATAAATTTTATAATGATATATATGTCACTGATTCTGCATAAATGGCAAATTAAACCAGACCATTAATTATTTCACTGAGGTAGAATGTTCTGTTAAGCACAACGGCTGAACAGCTGCTGATGTGTGTGTGGTGTGTGTGTGTGTGTGTGTGTGTGTTGTGTGTGTGTGTGTGTGGGTGTGTGGGTGTGTGTGGTGTGTGTGTGTGTGTTGTTACTGTTTAGACTGTCACTAGTGTCCAAGTGTGATTGAATGTAGGCGAATTTGGTTGTGTGTGCTTGTGTGAAAAATAATTTCTATGTTCTGATTGTTAGTATTATATGGAAAAACAGACACTGCTGGGCCACACACACACACACACCACACACACACACAACACACACACACCACACACACACACACACACACACACACCACACACACACACACACACACACACACGCACGCACGCACGCACGCACGCACACACACACACACACACACACACAACACACACACACCCACACACACACACACACACACACACACACACACACACACACATCTGATTCAGTTAAGACTGAGTAAAACGTAGATCTATATAAAACTGACCAAGGATCTTGGCTTTTGATCAATTGTGATTTGATGGAGTGTGTTTTGTTTAATGATGCACAATTTAGGTTCCTGATTGTTATGTGTATTGTGTATTTAGGACTGTGATTGTGAGTCAGGCTTGTACGTCTTTCTCCTCCTTTTGCACTTATATTTCACTGTGGTATATGAGGAATGGTTGACTGGGCATTAATACACAAACACAGGCACACGCAAGAGAGAAGACGTCTCGCGAGAATATGATGACAACTATCATTACAACCAGACATATATAATATATACATGAATGGTGTGCGGGGGTGCGGGGGTGGGTGGGGGCGGGGATGATTATAGTTTTAATGTCCAGTCAACCATGACAGTTATAGCAGGGCAAAACACATTCCATTAGAACACTCTGAACTTTAAAAATGTATGTGTTAATGTAACAGTGATATTTTGCAAAGTTCCAGTTCAGTGTTAGCTTACGTCCACAGAGACTGTGTAGACTATTAGAGACCGGATGTTGCCAGTAGGTTATTATTATCTACTTTATTTGGATCTAGGTCAAGAATTGATTGGGGATAATTAATTGTATTTAATATGCTGTTTGGGGGGAATTTCGTCATTAGAATTTAGAGGATGGGTTCTGCTAAGTTAATGAAATAATTGTGATGTTTGGTATTTTTCATTATTAGGGTGACAGAGTTCTGTCCCCTGAGCTCCTAATAGAAATACTTATGATGTCATCATCGAAGTAATGTCATAATGTTATGCACAAAAAAAGAGAAAAGTTTTTACATCACAGATCATCAGCTATCCCATGCCCTAACAGACAACTTTTTGGGGACGGCCTTTATCAAACTGATAAGGTATGTGCATATAGCCAGTGTTTTTAATGTGATATTGATATTTCTTCTATTGTATCTGATAGGTTTAATTTCATGGCTCAATTACTTGTTTGTCTTATGTATTTATTCCTTATTTTGTCATTTAATTTCTTTGTCTTTGGGGGTTATAATCATGGTCCATGTGGCTGGAAGTAGGCTTTCTAACCTTGTGCTGCTATTATAGTTGAAAATCTATTATGGTCCACATTATCCTTGTAGCAGTGCGAATGTATTTGGCCCTTTGGGGGGAATTCGTTTGAGCAGTTACTTGTGTCAGATATTTTTCTGTTCCCAGTGTTTGTCTGGAAGGTTGTTGATGGAGTCTTCTGTCTAGTATTGCTGTTATTTTATAGGGCTGATATAATGCTGATTGGCAAGTTGTTCTGATATTTTTCTTCTTCTTTTCTTGTACAGGGTGAAAAATTAAAAAAGACAAAGAAAAAAAAAGACATATACATCAACAACTATAACAACTACAACTACGACCGTAATAAAATAAAATAAACCACGGACCATAAATGTTGGTGTTCAGTGTTTAGTCAGTCAGTGCAGTATGAACGAACCTGCTAGTGGCAAGAAAATCTACATTCAAACCACCACCCCGGCAACATTAACCTGTTAAAACTACTGGGAGGAGGGGGGGAGGAGAGGGGGGATTACAGTGTGACACAGAGCAAGAGTGTTAGGCGTATTCATATTAAGTTAATGTCTATATATCATTCACTATGACTATGTGTGTTGTACTTCTAGTGTATATTATATCTAATGTAATACAACACAGACGAAGTATTTCAAATGAAATCAAACAAATCTTTGTTGTTCACATCTCTCTCTCTCTCTCTCTCTCTCTCTCTCTCTCTCTCTCTCTCTCTTATATATATATAATATATATATATATATATATATATGGGTCATTCTCAGAAACTGTGTACCAATACTGTGACATAGGTACCAAAAAATCTAAATGCTTTAAAACTCCTAATATGTAAGTTTACTTGTTGTTTAACACCTATTGCATGTGAGGAATTGAAAGGGGGAACAAACACGCACATCCACGTGTGCATCCATAACGGAATATACCAATTTGAGAATGTAATGGTATAGTCCTATTTCACACTCTGCCCCTGCTCCCTTACTGCCCTACAGTCTGGAACCGGGACGCTCCCTCCCCAACACATAAACTACCTGATAGCAGCTTCCAGACTGACATCGGTGTGGTCAGTAGTGACGGTGCCCCAGAGCCACCCCCTTCCCCTCTCTTCACTGCTTCTCACACACTGGCCTCCCACTTGCTCTTCGTTCCTGCTACCCATCACATGTTCCTCTGTCCTGTGTGCTAGTTGTTATATATGTCTATGCCTCTAGTAATAAAGAATGCCGTGTGACTCGGCCATGTGTTAGTGTATTGGATAAAAGAGAACCCCAACATTATTGTGATCAACACAAATAGTATTACAATGCTTTGGTGAAATGGTTTTTGTAAGTTTTGAAGTTAAAAAGATGAGAATGTTTTTAGTTCACGTCAATAGTTCGTTGGTGCTGGGTCTTCGTGCGGTCGTGGAGTGCAGCAGTCCCTTTCCTGTGTGAAAAAGATCGGTTCCCTGTAGACAACAAGCATCCCTGTTGCAAGGGAATTGAAGAGCTGCCTTCCCTATTCTGTCACATTCTTCTTTTATTCCAAATGCTGGGCCACCGAGGCCGTATTTATGAAGGTATTAAAAAGACCATCCATTTTTAACCCCCCGCCACCACTCGCCCTCACAGAGTTTATAAGGGACCGTGTGTCCTCTTTTGGAGTCACTTTGGCCGAGCCTCCAGGTCATCTCCAAGTCTGCAAGTCAAAGTTTTTCATTCGTGCAGCTAGTGGTTTGGCTCAATTTAATCCACATTCAAAACAAACTTGGTTTGAATATCTTTTACCTTCCTAGTCCCTGACTGATGTTTTATTGTTTGATTGTGTAGTTTTTATGGTTTGAGATCTAGCGTCGCTGATGTTTATTATTTTCACGTTCGCTTAAATGATGAAGTACAGGGGTAGCCACGAGTTGTTTCAAATATATGAGTTATAACATTTTTTTTCATTTCACGAATGATGTGTTGAATCTTAAACGGTGTTTCGCTACAGATGTTGACTGAGAGGTCAGGTTCGTTATCCGGGCCTGGCTCAATTTTTTTCCATTCTGATCTAAACTTCCTAATGGAGTTCTTATTTTACTGATTAGGTAAAGCCTGTTCCGCGTATCCGCGATTAACAGGTTCTACTTTTCTATTTAACATTATGTGAAAAGGCCAGCTCCGCGATAGTCCGCGATTAGCTTTTTGACTTTTCCATAAATAATTCTCTTGTGTATTCCATCTTCCACTATCCACAGACTTGGAAGATACCTTAAAGTTTTTTCTATAAATTCAGTGTAAGACCCTACTGAGAAATTATAAAGTGAGGCGATGTTTTTGATGATACACCGGTTGTGAACTGTCTTTTCACAGGTTTGTAGCTCAGACTTCCGTAACCCGCACGAACGATTTTGTGTTAGTGTAAGTCCTCAGAAGAAGGGAAGACAAGCAGACAGACCCGGCAGTCTACTGTGTAGCTAAACTGGCTTCCCGAACCTTTGCGCCTTATAACCTCGTTGCTTGCTGGTGATTTCACCATGACATGTAGTTTGTGACTTACGTTTTTTATTCAAAAATATTTGGAACTTTCATTCTCCACTTGAATTTGTGTTGAAAGAGAGAGAGAGACCAGTGGTGAGTGTGAGTGTGTGGGTGTCGTGTGTGTGTGTGTGTGTGTGTGTGTGTGTGTGTGCTGGATCACTTCCTGGTAGTCATGAGATGCCACGTGCAAGTAATTAACGCTGACATGAAGAAGACACCATTTCAGTTTCCCAGTTGCGAGTGAAACGGAAGGTCGAATTTCCGACTTCTACCTCGATTTAATAAAAAAGCAATCTTGCTGTTTCAAGTAAATGTTTTAACTGAAAGTAATTAACGCAGACATGTTTATAACCTAACCTGCTAGCGTTCTCAGTTGCAGTGGCCATAGAATCGCTTGACGACATTTGATCCTTCACGCCACTAGAAGATGTTACAACAATTGCCGGCAGCCAGTAAATATAGCTTAAGATAATATTGGTACATTCGAGCTTGAAAGAGAGGTGGGAATTGAGCGAGAAAAAATAGAACGATTTTATGAGTGAGTATGTGGATGTGTGTGTGTGTGTGTGTGTGTGTGTGTGTGTGCTGGATCACTTCCTGATACTGATAGTCATGAGATGCCACGTGCAAGTAATTAACGCAGACATGTATGTTTATAACCTAACCTGCTAGCGTTCTCAGTTGCAGTGGGCACAGAATCGCTCGACGACATTTGATCCCTTCACGCACTAGAGATGTTACAATAATACTGAGGCAGCAGTAAATTCTTAGATTTTATTTTGGTACATTCGTCTTTAACATCGTAATGAAGAAGACATCGTATCAGTCCCAATTTCCGACTTCTACCTCGATTTAAAATAGAAGCAATCTTGCTGTTTCAAGTAAATGTTTTAACTGAAACTAATATGCCCGAAAAATATTATGTTAGTCCATGACGGTCATTTTTGTGCAGTTTAAAGAAATTTTCATCATCCCTCCAAACAGACCAGACTTTGCTTAAATCTCACTTCTACAAGTTCTTGAATTTCTGATCACAATCCACGAGCTACAACTTTGTTAACTGTTTGTTTATGAGTATATTTTGAACTGTGAATCAGGCTTCTACTTCTGTCCTTTTTCATAATTTTTTTATTTGTATTTGATTCTGGTATGTTCAGCATGGTTGACTTGATGATAGTGTCAAGTACTACTTATGAGCTGATTCACCTTTATTGCACTGTGTACTTGTGTATGCTGCCAGTGGGCTGTGTGCACTTCATGTATGTTTTGTTGCTGTGTATGGGGGGTGCGGGGAGGGGGGGGGGGGAGGTGAGGCATTGTTATGTATTCATTAAGTACATATTTTTTCTTTTCTATTTTTTCTTTTAAAAAAATTAGATGTGTCAAAGAGAAAACATCAGTTCCAGCTCACATATATCTATAGCTGTGAACAAGAGTGAGACAGAGAAAACGTCATACGGTATTCATATTAAGTGCAGATTTTTTGTTTGTTTTTAGTTGTGTTAAAGAAAAATTAAAGTATTTTTCACACACACACGATAGGTGCGAGAGTTGCTTATATGTTACACCAGAGAACATAACTTTGGTGTTGTTCCCGGCACCCAGCTAAATTCCCCAAGATGAGAAAAACCTGTGTCAATGTGGAATCATGTCAACACATAATATAGTTGCATGTCAAATGCCGTTGTATGGAGACGGAGCCGCGCGCGCGCGCAACAACACACACACACCACACACACACACACACACACACACACACAGATTTGAAAAAACAAAACAAACAAAACAAAAAGCACTAGTTGCCGGACTTTGAAGCCGCCAACGCGGCGAATTCAAACTAACTTCACCTTTGTATCTTCAGTTTAGACGATAGAGCACTCACTTGCACACACATACAATACACACACATACACTGCACTGACACACACACACACACACACACAAACACCACACACACACACAACACACACACACACACATACACACACACACCTCCACACCGCACGGCACGCAAGCACGCACGCACGCACGCACGCACGCACGCACGCACGCCACGACGCACACACACACACACACACACACACACACACACACAAACACAAACACACTGAATGTAGTGTCTCTGTTGAGAGAGAAAACCAGATCGAGGAGCAGAGTGCTCCTGCAGTCGAAGGAACTGAAACGTAAATTGTCTCCCTTGTGCGTTGTCTCTCTGGAGAAGATTGAGAATCGGTTGTTGTTGTTTTTGTGTGTGTTTTTTCTTGAAGTTATGCCCGGTCAGCCATGATTATTATATCTGCGCGAATATAGCCGAGAGGGGGGGATTCACCAAATACCAAAGGCGTAGAAATGGCAAACGTTAACATCTGAAAAGTGAAATTTATAGGTCTTCATATTTGATCACGTATTGATCATGAACACACACACACACATACACACTGACCGGTAAAGCCGAAACACACGCATGAGACCAAAGTTAAGCGAACAACTCTAAAGTGTGGTTCCTTCTTTGGCTTAGTTAACTTTAGTCCAGCTCTGGAACCGTGGTCGCTGGGTTTGTATATATATACAACTGGCAATGTGGTTGGTGTCGCTGCCCCCCCGGCCCTCGGCCATCCGGCCTACGGAGCCGCTGCTTGTTTCTGCTCTGGGTAATCTTTATTACTAACAAATGTCAATCATCTTAGGGGTGGGCTAGTTTAGGCTTAGCACTGAGACTGGATCATGTATGGCACACACACACACACACACACACAACACACACCACACACACACACACACACACACACACACACACACACACACACCCACACAAACACACAATTCCTATGCTGAAAATTTACGTTGGAGGTTTCGCTGTTGTGAATACGCTTCGAGTCATTGCACTGTATGCATGGGAAGGCTTTTACAGTCCAAAACTCGAAAGTAGAGGGCAGGTTCTTCCAGCACGCACTAAGGCAGGACTTTGAACAGATGACGCCGGTTGCTGTGACTACAGCACACACACCCCAATCTGGTTCCCAGTAGCTCGGCATAGGAAATATATATATATATGTGTGTGTGTGTGTGTGTGTGTGTGT
This sequence comes from Alviniconcha marisindica, assembly GCA_018857735.1. Lineage (NCBI taxonomy): Eukaryota > Metazoa > Mollusca > Gastropoda > Provannidae > Alviniconcha > Alviniconcha marisindica. The sequence goes on from JABMCL010001542.1 coordinate 11,251, forward strand.
GTGTGTGTGTGTGTGTGTGTGTGTGTGTGTGTGTGTGTGTGTGTGTGTGTGTGTGTGTGTGTGTGTGTGTGTGTGTGTGTGTGTGTGGTATGAATCCAGCCGACCGGGCAGGCCTTGACAAAGCCCTCATAGGCGAAAATTAGGAATACACATTTTGTTTGTTTGTTTGTTAAAAAAGAAAAAAGAAAAAAAAAAGAACCAGGACATGCTTGGACTGTTGTTACACGTTCTCTCTCTATATATCTATATATCTATTTATCAGATGTCTACCCGTCAGAAGTTTACGACAAGCCCAGTCTAGGATGACAACCTCCAAGCGCTGCTTTACGACATCCTTCCTCCAACCACTGCCATAACTGCTGTGGTGTACACAGGTCTCCGAAAAATGTCAGATAACTGACACTTTGGTGCTCAAATAGCAGTAAGTTTGTAACAGCGACAACTCAAATTGTATCAAGTTTTTTTGTTTTGTTTTTAATAACCGTCCACATTGCTTACGCCATCACAAATTAAACGAAACGACACAGCAGCTTACAAAGTATATCATTACCTTGAACAGCAGAGGCTCAGTGAAGACAACATTGTGCAGCGGGCCTTGTTTGGGACTTCCTGGGAAGAACTGTGTCACAGTCGTCACGGCACTGCACAGCCCACATACATGGCCACCCAGCAGTGTTTTTTTTTTTGTCAAACAGGGGATTATACATGACGCAGTCTTCCATGAAATTGTCTGGAAAAAAGAATGCGATATTAGTTCCAAACAAGTGTTTCCAGCATTACCCATCCATTGGCCGCTCTTATGTCTTATACTAAAAACATGGACATGGAACCTTTAACTATGCACATTGAAAAAAATGTTTCTGACACGAAAACAGCGTAGCTCAGTCAAAAACAGAGAAGTGGCTTAGCTCTCCATCTTATTCATCGTTTTTCACTGTTTAACTAGCTTCATAAAGGGGATTACCCCGAAAATTCGTATGCTGTATTTTGTCATGATAAATAGCGTTCTTTTGAACCTTTTACGTATTTGGATCTATGCACATTAATCTTAGTGCATGACTCGACTGACGTGCAAACAGTTCCTCACACAGTCTTGACTACCTGGGTGGGGGTCGAATCGGCCTTCACTATACTAGAAGCTTTTTTACTGGATTTCAGCACTGCTGATTTTGGTCGTTATGTTATGGCCACTGTCGTCGATTTGCTATGCACGTGCACACATGCATATGTGTGTGTGTACATTTGCACGGAGAGTGAGTGAGTGATGAGAGAGAGAGAGAGAGAGAGTGTGTGTGTGTGTGTGTGTGTGTGTGTGTGTGTGTGTGTGTGTGTGTGTGTGTGTGTGTGTGCTGGTGTTACTGTGACGTGTGTATGTGTGTGCCGGTGTTACTGTGACGTGTGTATGTGTGTGTGTGTGTGTGTGACGTGTGTATGTGTGTGTGTGTGTCGGTGTCACTGCGACGTGTGTGTGTGCCGGTGTCACTGGACGTGTGTGTGTGTGCGATGGGGCGGGGGGGTGGGGTGGGTCGGGGAGGGGTTGCATGTGTGGCGGGGGGGGGGGGGTTTATACTGTTCAGATCTCAGCATGCACTTAGCCTACACTGACTGACTTTACAAAATAAATGAAATTTACCATACATGTTGAAGATGTCGTGGAGTGGTGTGGCCGCAAGACGAACAGTTCGGAAGATCGGATACAACAATGGCCGCATAAGCTGACCGACGCGCTGATCAATCCGTTCATTCTGCAAGGCTTGGGTTCCCACACCCACCAAAATCACCATCACGCCGACGACCCGAAGGAGGATCCGCAGTTTGGGCCACCATTTGCGAGCAAAATATTTCAGACGTGTCATTTTGGAGCCCTTTGGAAGGTCCTTGGGGTCAACCGAGAAGGCCCGTTGGATGCATTCCTTGATGACTTCGTCGTTAAGACCCCAGTCCTTGCCCAGTTTCTTCAAGTCAGAGGCATTTTCGCGAAAATATTCCAGAATTTCTGCAACTTCCCTGTCTATATTTACGACGCAGTTTTTGGCGGAGGGCTTCATTCTGAACAACTTGTACTGATGATATTATTGGTTTCCTCGAATGGCAGTGGGAGGCCCAGGGAAACGATCCTTCCTTGAAAGAAAGACCGTGCTGAGTGCGATTCGGCTCTCCTTGGCTTTTCTCTGAAAAAATAATTAAGCCGTTGAGGTTTTAGTCAGTACTGGAAACTCAGTGTCTTCAGTGACTTTGCGGCAACTCACATTAAAAATGGTAGCCCAACTAATTTTCCCAGTGTGTTTTAAAATACAAACAACAACAACAACAACAACAAAATGTGCACGGAGTTACCGTGCTGAGCTCAGCCTCAGAGAACTTGACGGCACGATAGAGCTGCATGTCATATAGCAGCTACGGCCCTTCCCCAGCCACTTCCTGGCGGGATATCCAAATGTCCCTGTCAGTAAAACCCCCCCCCCCCCCCCCCCCCCCTTCCCCACCCCACCCCCAAACCAAGCTTTTTATTTCGAGTCAAAATACTGAATTTATTTTATATTATCAAGTTTGTTTGTTTGTTTTTGTTTGTTTGTTTGTTTGGGGTCTCTTTGACATTGAAATGCTGTTTTGAGAAGGCTAGTATACCGGCTTTCACTGCCGAGGGAGAAATCCGGCAACGACTTGACAGAGTGTCAGTTAAATTCTAGCCGCGGTCTGTAGGCCTGCCCTATGCCCCGCCTTGGCCATGACTACCCAGCAGATTGGGGCCGGACTACTACACGCACTGACTAGACACACTGACACGGTGGTGTGTGTGCGCGTGCCTGCGTGCGCGCGCGCGCACGCGTGTGTGTGTGTGTGTGTGTGTGTGTGTGCACGGCCGTGTTATTGTGTGTGTGTGTGTGTGTGTGTGTGTGTGTGTGTGTGTGTGTGCACTTGGCCGTTTATTGTGTGTGTGTTGTTTTTGGTTTGTGTGTGTGTGTGTGTGTGTGTGTGTGTGTCAGTGTGTGGTGTGTGTGCTGTGTGTGTGTTGTGAGTTCTTATCACCCTGTGTGTGTGTGTGTGTGTGTGTGTGTGTGTGTGGTGTGTGTGTGTGTGTGTTTTGTGTGGTGTGTCTGTGTGTGTGTGTGCTGTGTGTGGGTGTGTTGGTGTGTGTAGTGTGTGTGTGTGTTGTTGTGTGTGTGCGTGCGTGCGTGCGTGCGCGGCGCGCGGTTGTTTTTTTTTGGGTCAGTGTGTGCGTGCGGCGTGTGTCAGTGTTCGCCGAAATATAACCGTCCTGGTAACCAAGTTACTTACTTATCCGGCAATCACTTTGCTGTGAGTGAACAGACATCATAACTGCTTTTGGCCGGTCCGCAACCGCCGGCGTGCCGCAAGTAAAGTAACTTGAGTAAACATGTTGTTTAACGTCCACAGAAACCATAAGGCTTAGTTAGGGACGGGGAGAATGATATTATTGGTTTCCTCGAATGGCGTTAGGGCCGGGTATCAGTGTCGGACTGAGATGGGGGAACCGCTGCTGAGAAGGAGTATAAGCCTATCGCGGCCGGCTACACTGTCAACCACAAGAATGACTCTTGCATTAAGCACCATGGGCAGCGATGAGAGCCATTTTAATGTCATTAATGTGAGGGACAAAAGTCCCAAGGACAGTGTCCACAGATCACAGCAAAACCTCAGTTTGACTCCCCCCCGTTGGCGGCCGAAGAGGAAGAGAGAGCCTTTTGGGAAGCGGATTCGCAACCGAGTTCCCTTGCTTCAGTACCAGCCTTACGGTTACTAGTGCCAAAACCGGCTCTCGCGGGTGACTATTAAAACTATCATTTCAGTAGTAAAGGCCCGGTATTTCGGCTGCCGATCCGAGTGTCGTCAGTAGTATTTCACCTCGGTTGTTTTTCTGCATAAGCGGTTGTCATTAGCGGCCTAGTGTTGCAGGCTGCCGTGAAATCAACACTGATAGTGTTCGTGTGTTTATAATTTGTATACACATCAGTTTGCCCCACGGGACTGTGATCGCGTTGCCCTCAGTTTTGCACACGTAGGCAGTTACTATCTATAGGGCTCGTATCTTATGTATACGGCGCCACATCATAACATACTGTACAAACTTCGCAATAGGCCTACTATGTCGTCATGAATGACAAAGTGCTCAAATTAAATACCGGATCTATTTGCCTAAACACTGATTTGTGTGTACTACAGTCAATCAAAATCGAACTCACTCTGAGAAGATACTGCACTGAAGGAAGAATATGGTGCAAATTATTCAACAGTTGTGAAATTTTACTTTTTAATTTGGCCTAAATTGAGCACACTAAAATTAGTGAAAGGTGCTATAAATGCTAGATATACGGTAAAAGCAAGTTTAGAAGCTGACGTCAAATTCTAGAACTTTACTCCTTGCGTTTGACCAATGAACGTTCTCGATTGAGTCATGTGATCCCAACCAACCCTCTATTTGTACGCCGTGTCGAACCGCGTAGAGCATACGTAGAACGAGACCAACCACAGATAACAACGAACCTAGTGTGTTGCTGATCCATTTCTACTCTTACAGCTCGAAACTATACAAGGTAAATACAATTTCCTATTGCAGATCACCACGAAATTTGGATGTGGTTTTCTGTTTTGCGAGTCGATCAGCACAGATTTGTTCAGTGGTACTTATATATTCACATTGGGTATCGGACTGTCCGTGAACGGTTGAGACGGAGCCTAGTAACTCGGCGACCAGTCTCATCTAACTTATAATTGTGTTTTGAGCTTCGCTTTTTGATTTCAAAATAGCCGCAGTATCATTTTGACATTGATGTTGAACTAATTATCCTGTCGTGTTGGTTGGTTTTGTTGGGAGAAAGGTAGTGTACTGTATGCGTAATAGCCTAGATAGAACAAGAGAACAAAAGATTCAATATGGCGGATACCGGACTTCAAGTTCAAAATTGCGCATCGTCACGTTCCAAAACTACCAGGGTTGTGCTTACCGAAGGTTCTTGGTATTCTACAGACTAGTTAAGATGAAAACCAGAACTTGGTTAACTTCAAGAAGCAGCCCTTCCTCTCGAACCTGTCTCTTTCCTCCCCCCATTAGCCAGCAGCAATGTGATGAATCGCATCGATCCGATTGGTGTAGAAACAATTGTTGACGTAGGATCAGTGGCGTGTTTTACGTCACGGTAGGCCTAAATTATGACTGATAGCAAACTGAAAGTAACGCTGAGTGTATATTCCTGCAATCACGCAGGCCATATTGCTGGGGAAAACTTTCTAAACTAATTTTAGAAATAAACTTACGTCAAATGGGCAGCGCATGCTCACACTCACAGGTACACAGTTAAAATGAGTCAGCGACTGACCGATCCTGGTTTAACTTTAGGTTACGTGTATTTCGCTGCGTTTGTTATATGAGCCATTATGTTTGATAGTTTTCTCACCAAAGTTGTGGAGGTACAAATACTGGAACAACTGCAAATGGGTTTGGATAGTGGGATAGTACGGTTGCTTGGTAGCTGTTGCCATTGGTCAGTTGTGGCACTGGCACTGTGGCAGACCTTTCCTTTCCGTAATGGTTCCTGGGAGGAATAAATACTGTACAGTTAATTGAGTTGTAGTTATTTAATATAAAGGCTACAAAATATATCAAGGCTTTGTACTATTTTAGCCTTTTGCTTTGTAAGTTGTAATTGTAGTGTGTATTATATTTATAGTTAACATTGTTCTTGTTAAAACTATAAAAAGTTTTGAAGAATGAATCTATTAATAATATTACTAACTACCCCAATAAAACTTCATTTAAACAAAATAACACTCAAGTTTAAGATGACATTTAATTTCATTGCAGTTCAGACCTTAACTGTAATCGGCACAAAATTTATAGGGTAGTCTTTCATCAGGTAACAAACAAACAATTTAAAAAAAGGCATTAGTTAAAAAATCTGAATTTTGCTTTAACGTGTAAACATTTCTAACATGATGCTTTTGGTTTTCAGATGCAAATCTTCGTGAAAACGCTCACAGGCAAGACCATCACCCTTGAGGTGGAGCCTTCTGACACCATTGACAATGTAAAGGCCAAGATCCAAGACAAGGAGGGCATCCCCCCAGACCAGCAGCGTCTGATCTTTGCTGGCAAGCAGCTGGAAGATGGCCGCACCTTGTCTGACTACAACATCCAGAAAGAGTCGACCCTCCACCTGGTTCTGCGTCTGCGTGGTGGCATGCAGATCTTCGTCAAGACCCTCACTGGCAAGACCATCACCCTTGAAGTTGAGCCTTCAGACAGCATTGAGAATGTGAAGGCCAAGATCCAGGACAAAGGAGGGCATCCCCCCAGACCAGCAACGTCTGATCTTTGCTGGCAAGCAGCTGGAAGATGGCCGCACCTTGTCCGACTACAACATCCAGAAAGAATCTACCCTTCACCTGGTTCTGCGTCTGCGTGGTGGCAGACACTGTGACGGCAACAGCCGGGCCGCTGGATTCCCCGCAGACAGCCCTCAGACACTATTGAGAATGTGAAGGCCAAGATCCAAGACAAAGAGGGCATCCCCCCAGACCAGCAACGTCTGATCTTTGCTGGCAAGCAGCTGGAAGATGGCCGCACTCTCTCTGACTACAACATCCAGAAAGAATCTACACTCCACCTGGTTCTGCGTCTGCGCGGTGGCATGCATGCAGATCTTCGTGAAGACCCTCACTGGCAAGACCATCACACTTGAGGTCGAGCCGTCTGACACCATTGAGAATGTCAAAGCCAAGATTCAGGACAAAGAGGGCATCCCCCCAGACCAGCAACGTCTGATCTTTGCTGGCAAGCAGCTGGAAGATGGCCGCACCTTGTCTGACTACAACATCCAGAAAGAATCTACCCTCCACCTGGTTCTGCGTCTGCGTGGTGGCATGCAGATCTTCGTCAAGACCCTCACAGGCAAGACCATCACACTTGAAGTTGAGCCCTCGGACACTATTGAGAATGTGAAGACCAAGATCCAGGACAAAGAGGGCATCCCCCCAGACCAGCAACGTCTGATCTTTGCTGGCAAACAGCTGGAAGATGGCCGCACACTCTCTGACTACAACATCCAGAAAGAATCTACCCTCCACCTGGTTCTGCGTCTGCGTGGTGGCATGCAGATCTTCGTCAAGACTCTCACAGGCAAGACCATCACACTTGAAGTTGAGCCCTCTGACACCATTGAGAATGTGAAGGCCAAGATCCAGGACAAAGAGGGCATCCCCCCAGACCAGCAACGTCTGATCTTTGCTGGCAAGCAGCTGGAAGATGGCCGCACACTCTCTGACTACAACATCCAGAAAGAATCTACCCTCCACCTGGTTCTGCGTCTGCGTGGTGGCATGCAAATCTTTGTCAAACCCTCACAGGCAAGACCATCACACTTGAAGTTGAGCCCTCTGACACCATTGAGAATGTGAAGGCCAAGATCCAGGACAAAGAAGGCATCCCCCCAGACCAGCAACGTCTGATCTTTGCTGGCAAGCAGCTGGAAGATGGCCGCACTCTCTCTGACTACAACATCCAGAAAGAGTCCACCCTGCACTTGGTTCTGCGTCTCCGCGGCGGCAGTTAAATTTCTAAGACTGTGTGGACATAGAACTGTAAAACCGTCTTAAAGCATGATGATTCATGCAATGTAACGTAAATGCATTATTTCAAATATGTTGCATTATAAGTCTGTAACAACAGAATATGTGCATGTATGTGAAAGAGAAGAGTGGTTTTATTATCACACATGGTTGAAGATAATAAATTGCTGCATTTCATTCAGTTATTGTCAAGATGTGTGTATGAATGCGTGTGTATGTGTGTGTGCATTTGAGTAAGATGTAAGCAGAACAACTGTCAGGGGGGCTATTGGGATTTCTGCGTGAAGAGATCAAGCAGAACTTTGAAACCATTAAAAATTAAGATTTTTTCTTTAAATAACAAAAACTGAAGTAAAAACACATTATTTAGTAGCCTATAAATTTTACCCCCCCCCCCCCCCAATTTAAAAAAATAATAATAATAAAAAATAGGTGGTACTGGTAGTCTTGGTACTTCTGTGCCAAGTACAGTGCAAGGTCTTGTGTCATGCCAGATTTGTAGACTTTTTTTAGGGCATGTACACTGATTTTAAAAAAATGAAACCAGACTGCCAGTTAAGAAGAACTGGATGATATATTTTCAGTGAAAATGCCTTTGGGAAGTAAACAGACCCATAGTACACTGACAATAGGATTGAAATTTGATCTATTTAGCTTTCCTCAAATTTGGCCAAAGGCCAAGTAGATCAACATTCCTATGGTTGGTGTATTACTAGTCTGTTGCTTGAAAATGTTATTTTACCTAAAAATGTGAGCCTGTATAATATTGTCTGATTAAAATAACCTTTTATGTGTTTTGATCTTGCATTTTGGGAGTTATTATGGAAGACCCTGACTGATTTTAGTAGAAAATTGATGCAAATTTAGTAAGCTGGATATTGTTATGATGGCCTGAAAGTTTGACTACCAGCGTTCTAAAATGAGGTCAAAATAGGAACACAAAAACGACTGCTAATTAGGTAATACAGAACATGCACACATTTTCAGTGAAAACGCCTTTTCCAAGCAATGAGTAGATGTAATAAATGGTTATGAAAAAGTGAATCTGTATCTGTTCGTTGCTTGAATTTGAAAAGGTGTTCTCACAAAATCTGGGCATGTTTTGTGTAATTAAAAGCTTTCTTATATCATCCAAAGCAAATGTGCCTACAATAGTTCTCTGGGAGAGGCCACTGGCCAACAGTTTCTTGACATACAATCAGACTTGTGTCACAACTAACATGGTATTTTGGCACTAGTAACATCTCGTGCTTTCATCAGTAACTACAGGCTTGTAAATGCAAATAAAATGCATACACTTCTGTGAAGACATCAGTATCTAGGTTGAAACACCTCACCGGTTGGTTGGTTAGTAATTGGATTTTAATGTCCCGCCAACCACACTGGTCACCTCAGGACAACGCATCACTGGGGGCCATGGGCAAATTTGGCTTATGTGCTTCCAATTCAATATACAACATGAACTGAGCCAGTAGAACAAAATTAATACATGCAAGTCAGTTGCTGTATTTCTCTCCAAAAGATGTCTATTTTATATCTCATTTGAAAACAGCAGCTGGTATTAGGAAACTGCTTGTGGTTCTTTAAAGCACAATAGGACATTAAACTTAAAGATATAAACAATTTTTGTTTTGGAAAAGCATTTTTGTACATAACCCCAAGAAAAATAAGTTGATAAAGAATGAACTAATTTTGTTAATCCTAAGATTGCTTAATATAATAACAAACAATTGTAAAATATGATTGTACTGTCCAGTCATACCTAAAAAAATTGCGCACACAAAATGAGTTAGCAATTGTGGGACAGGACACTGTTAAAATCTTCACTAACCACCATTTCTGTATTCCAGTTCACCGACACTGTAGTCTGTGGACATATTAATCTTCTGAGCTGGTTGATCCTTTATCATAACTTGACTTGAACTGGAGTGCCGCCTTCTAGAAGGATTGGTTTGCTATGTTCTGGGTCAAGGTGATAGTGAAGGTTGAATGTTTGACTCTTCGTCCAGACTCCCGAACCCGTTTGTTTGTTGTTGTCAGTGTGTCCAAACTTTGTATGATGCGTCATCACCGGCGGAGAGCTGGAGTGCAGGGCGAAAAGATATACGGGTCTGGGTCACAGCGGCAAAAAGTATATTTAATATAGTCATGTCAGTGATCACAGGGAAGGTGCAGATTATCAGAATATGAATGTTTCTTTCTGAACCCTTTGTAACCGAACTTAAATGGTTTGATAGTTGCCTACATTGAACATCTGCGATCATAACTTTCCGGCCGGGATGTTTGTGTTGTTTGATGACCGACGATGGGGACTGTGTCAGCTCGGGTCCTGCACAAAAACACTCGGTACCTCGTCAGTATGTCAAAAGTGACGAAAAACACAAACTGCCCGCCCCCCAGTGCTTCCCGTGCTTGCAAGGTCACACATGGTCAAGTTATGTGTGGAAGTTTTTTTTTAAATGTTCATTCAGTCATTCAGTCATTCCCCCCCTCTCCCCATAATCAAAAACACAAACAAACAAAAAACTACTAGCTACTACACCGTCCTACACAAAAACTGATTTCAATTAGATCAAAATTTAATGAGAAAATATTCTTTCATTCATTTTGACCTTCGCCGGGACAATGGCTGTGACCTTCAAATACGGCCAAGGCTATTGAAACTGGCTGGCAAATCGATAACGGAAATGACCACCATCATCCGAATCTAATAAGTTGGTAATATCCAAGGAGGCGGTCGGAAATTATTGGAACATTTTGACACGGACGGTACGACGGTGACGGTCACTGGGAAATCATTGCGTTTTTAAATTTTAATAAGCACTCCCCTACGTACTGTTAAACAACGAGTGCTCCCCAAGTCAGCTTCCGATTATTTGACTTCCGGAGAATCACTTCGCCGGCGTGAGAAGATATCGTCGAACTTGAAGCGTGCACAACCATGTCCAGAAGACGTCGAGAAAGTTATAGTGACGATGAAGACGATGGTAAGTCTAAGATGATTCCTAATATCGATAATGTTGCACGATGCCTTCCCAAATCTTGAATATGCTCCCTTTGTACCAACACAGTCAAGTCGCCCACTGCCGGGAGAAACCTCTAGACTAGAGCCTGAAAATTCTGTATTCTTCATTTCTTGTAAAGTGTAAACCTGTACATTTTTTCAGCCTTCATTTAAAATGGTATAATTGAGCTGCTACTGCTAACAATTACCAGACGACGGAACTCTCGCGCCCCCCCCCCCCCCCCCCCTTCTCCCAGGCAATTTGCATTCTTTCCGTAAATAACAATAAATATTTTAAGCGTGGACACAAACCAGACTACGCATAAGGCCAGTGTGTGTGTGTGTGTGTGTGAGAGAGAGAGAGAGAGAGGGAGAGAGAGAGAGATCCTCTTGAGAGAACTGTTGACCAGTTCAGGTACCCAACTAGACCGATCCAGGTGCAGTAGTGATCCAGCGCAGCTATTGAATTACGTCTATTTATTGTCTGCCATCTGTGCTACTATATTATTGTGTTTTTTTGTAAAACATTCGGATCAGCACTTGGGCCAGATCATGTGTGTGTCTGTGGAGGTGTGGGGGTCACCAGCATTTTGCTGCTTTGGCACCCTTGCAGTTGAATTACTGATTGATTACACTACAACATTTAATACAAGTGTTGCTGGGCTCCCATGATTCATGCAAACAATTGGCATTACCAGCTTGAACCAGTTCAACATTTTTTTCCTTTTCCTTTTTCACTGAGCCTATACAAAGAGATCTGAATTCTAAGTGGATTCTAGCTTGAAAGATGCCAAGGTAACACTGGATATTCAGCTGTGGATGGACCATGATGGTATTGCAGACACAGTTATAGTCCTACAAACATGTAAGCAAGCTGGAAAATGTTCTTTCCTATATTAAGAGTGAGCAATTCATTACTAAAATAGTAAAAATAAAATACATTGGGGGGGAAGCAGTTATTTTTAGCTTTCACTTTGATCTCTTGTAGTTGTACTAGTTAGTGAACATGTTCTGAGAAGGCCAGTTACCATAACCATTGCCAGACTACATGCCAAACCTTCTGTAAAGTGTGCTAGTAATACTTATTGGCAAATTAAAAATATCTTTTTTGTAGGATGATGAAAGTAAAAATATCTTTTTTTGTTATTGTCAGAACGATCCAGAAAACGTCGCCGAACAGAGGTGGTGGATATTGAGGATCGATTGGAATCACTCATTACTCGTGTTGGGGAGAAGGTCAGTATCACTATCACCATTAAGAAGAGAGAAAGAAAGGTCTAAAATATGTTATAATGTTTAAGAATGTAAATTCAGTCAGTAATAATTTATTAGATTTTCTTGCTGCTGATAAATGCTTTTTTCTTTCTTTCTTTCTTTCTATCTTTGTTAATTGAATAATTATTGGTTTAATTTGATGCTTCCTTTTTCGTTTGTTTTAGGTTTTTTGTTTAGTACCATAGTAGTTTTAGAATAAATATATATATATATATTTTAGTTTTTGTCTTTATGCTGTTGTTTTTGGCCTGTTTACATTGTCATATAATATATTGATTTAAATGTAGGTCATGGGTATTATGCATCAGTGATCTATAGAAATATTTATTTTGCATGAACTAGATGAGCCAATGATTATGTTTGTTAACAGAGCACTTCATCTTTGGAGAGCAACTTGGAGGGTTTGGCAAGTGTGCTAGAGGCTGACCTTCCCAACTACAAGGTCAAGATCATGCGCATTCTCTGTCAGTGGTATGTATATTAATGGCAGTGGCTTATCATTATTATTCTGTACAGTTTAACTGTCTTCATAGGAAAATTTGAACTTCAGTGATTGATAAAGTAATATATAAACATGTGTTTGACAAATTGTAATGACATTGCTTTTCTGAATTACATAACAGGTCAAAGAAAGTCACTGCTGAAATGTATATTTATTTTCTTCTTTTTGATGTAAGTTTACTGTGAATTTGCTCTTCATTGTTCATGTTGTTTCTATTACCTGGGTCAGTGAGTGCATTTGTGTGTGTGTGTGTGCATGCTTGTGTATGCTTGCTATGGTGTATGGGCTTCATGCATCATCATGTATTGAGGAAAGAGATGGAGGATTAGGTGATACACTCAGGTACTTTATTTGTCTACAGTGTTGTGATGCTGCCCGAGAAGCTGACAGTGTACACTACGTTAGTGGGACTGCTCAATGCCAAAAACTACCAGTGTGGAGGGGAGGTCAGTATACCAATAAGCCAGACACTCTGAACACAGTCTCCTCTGCATCTAAAAACTTTTATCAAAGCAAAAAGAGAACAAACAAGATTGGAGATAAGATTACGGTTTTAGTTTGTATTTTGTTAAAAAAATATTTTGTTTTAGTGCTGTTTCTACAGGGTGGTAACCTCTGTTGAGGTGTACACACACAATCAGACCTGTCTTTGACTGTGACCCATTTTAAGGTCACATGAGGGTTTGGAAATAGTACTGAAAAGTCTGTTCTCCCTGTTTGAAATGTAATTTGACTGAGCATTTGCTTTTCTTGGTTCTATATTTTTAGTTTGTGGAGATGCTGGTGCGAAACTTGAAGGAGTCACTGAAGACTGGTGAATGGGAGAATGCACGCATGATGGTGAGTTACGATACCTGCACTTTCATTCTATGGTGCCAGGTTTGATTCAGCTTTTTGTTGTTGTAATGTGCAGTTAAATTTTGAATAAGTTGAAGGAGTCACTGAAGATCGCCGAATGGGAAAAATGATGGTGAATTTCTCTGCCCACACTTTCATTTGTTTTGTTGAAACACACCAGCTTTTTGTTGCTGTAATGTGCAGTTGGAAACCTTTGGTAGGATTGACCTTTGTTGGAATTTGTGTACCTTGTGTTTACTTGCATGCCAAGCGAGAGTTATATTAGACAATTCAGGTCTCTGTTGTGTTCATGTGACATCTTTCAGGTGCTAATTAAGTTGCTTAAATTATAAAAAACACACTATACAAGTGCTTTAGGCCTATTTGTTTAAGATTTTAAGCAAATGTTGTTTGTAGTTCATTTTAATGTAGAGCTTTCACCAAGTTTGCATATAAAACAGCACTTTTATATGAGGTGCCTTTTTTTTCTCCTTTTTTTTTTTGTAGGAAATCCAACAGCCATGATTATATGACATTATGTTTGTACAGTTTTACAATAAATATGGTTCTTATCAAGGTGAGCTACCTATGCATTTGCCCACCATGCAGAATGAAGCCTCATAAAATAACTAAATAGGAGTTCAAGTCATTATATTCACTACCAGTGTCTTTGATTGAAAATGTTATGTATTGCAGTGGGATATGCTGGCACTAGTTACTGTTGAATAACAACAGCTTTGTATTTGATCTGAATTTTCAGGTTCGCTTCCTGTCAGACTTGGTGAACTGCCATGTTCTGGTGGCGGCATCAGTTTTGCAGATGTTTGATAACTTTGTGGAGGTCACATTGGAGGACAACATTCCCCAGGTCTGCCTTTGCCTCTGTGTGTGTGTGTGTGTGCATGCTTATTTCATTACCATTGTCATTTATTGATACATGTACATAATATAGGTGTAATGTACAATATGTTCGCCCTGATATAACCATAATGGTTGATTGGGCATAAAACACCAAGTTAGTTAGTTAGTGTACATCGGTGTGAAACACCAAGTTAGTGTACATATACATGTACATTTTGGGTTGAGGTGGGGGTTTTCCTGTTCATCTGTTGTGTATTTGATGCGCTTAAAGACTGCCAGGGATGTCTGATGTCACCCATCTGTCTGGAATCTCATGGCTGTCATTTCAGTCCCCTTTCATATTTTGTGTCTTGTTTTTCTGTCTAGTTCTCTTGCTCATCTTGTCTTGTCAATTTTTGCTGATGCTAAAAAAAAATTATGGCTGTTTTATGTCTGACTTTTTTTCCAGAAAATTCTCAAACATTTTTTGTTAAGAGTAAGTTAGGGCTTTTTTTGTATGGCTCTTGTTGAGCAGCTAGGTGATAGTTGGTAGGTGGTATGTGCAGCTTGCTACCATATGGTACTGGTATTTGCCATTATACATTTATATAATGCTTTAATATTTGTTATTGTTTCTTTCCATTCCTTTTTTATATATTTCTTTCATCTGGTATAAATAAATTGGAATGGTCGATGAAACCAGCATGTCATATTTCACCGTAGCCTTATGTGCTCTTTTAACAGCGGCAATATGGAAGGGACTAACTCTTCGTAATTTTGTGTTGATGTTTGTGTACATGCATGTTGTGTTTTACGTTTGTGTAGGGCTTGGTTTTGTGGACTGACTTGAGAAAGGGTTTATATTTAAGCGTAGTTTTGAAATGTGCATTTGCTTATAACAGAGTTTGATTGTCCTGCGGTGACCCTGTGCAGTTGACAGGACGTTAAATCCAGTTCACTAACTAACCTTAAAGACTTGAGTTCCAGTTGATCGTGGATGTTTGTTAACTTGGCTGCAGGTGCGATCTGATGTCTATGTCTACATGGTGCTGTCTTCCCTTCCGTGGGTGAGTTGCACATTGTCTTCTTCACCGTACTTTGAAACTGTTAATGAACTACTGCCTCTGTAGGAAACCACCCTTCCCCCTTAAAACTGTGCAGCAGGGTGCCAGATCAAATTTTTGTCAAAGATAAGTGCCAGACATGTAGCACTTTCCACCATAGGATCCAACATCAGCTGTTGTTGTGTCTGAGTTGTTTGACAATAATTACCAGGATGTATATATAATGTGTACAGTTAAGTAATATTTCAGTGATAGGGAGTAGAAACATGAACAAAAAAGAGTTTTTGATGTTCTTGTTTTGGGTGTGCATTTCTTTGTGAACTGTGTGCTGTTTGACCATTGACTCAGATGGGTCGGGAACTGTTCGAGAAGAAGGAGGCGGAACTGAACAAACTTCTGGACACTGTGGACGCATACATCAGGTGAGCTGTGTTCTTCCCCCACCCCCCTCCCCCGATTTTATCTTTGTATGGTACTACTGTTTCTTTCAAGGTGCATGATTCTGTGCATGGCTTTGATGAGCAGAGATTGGCTGGGCTGCAGAGGAAGCAGAATTATGAACACACCGCTTGGAACTGATGGAGGATAGTGTTAGTTTTATCCGGGGGGGAGGGGGGGGGGGGATCACTTTTTGTAGATGTCGACATTTTTATATATATTGACCATCACCGTGACAGACAGCTAATATTAATACTACATTTAAGAGAAGACATTTAAAAAATATTTTTTAATGTGATGTTTAGTCTTGTTAAGTGATTCCTGTTTGTCTGAGTTTGTGCGTTATATGTCAGAAAGTGCAGAGGCCTGACCCTTTGTTTTTATGTTTGTGTTATTTCAGCAAGCGGCAGAAAATTCACTTCTCTGCTCTCCGTGTGTGGTCTGTGGATGAGCCCCATCCCCAAGAAGAGGTAAGCTCTAAAAGCAGCTTGGGTGTGGGAATCTTCAGGGATTTGTTTGCATGCAGAGATGAGCACAAGGAGACTGATGTTACATAGAAAATTCACTTCTCTACTCTATGCGTCTGGTCTGTGGATGAGCCCCATTAAAAGTGACATGGGTGTGAGAATCTTCACAGATTCTGTATTGTAACATTCATGGATGAGCAGTCAGGGGCACAAGGGGATGTTACCTGTGCCGCGTGTTCTCTCGGAGCTAAATATTGTTTGCATCTGTTTTTCGACTGAGCTGAAGAAACATCACAGGCTGTATCAGTGGAATAAATGCATGCACAGCAGTTCTTCACTCAATCCTCCTCCCCCCCTTTTATTTTTAAGTTTCAAAGACACATGTGGGTGCTGCCATTTTGTGCCCAGCTGTCTGTGTCACCATCAGTCACATCATAAACAAGGCTGTAATGTGTGTGAAAAGTGTCGAATTGATCACAAGGCAACCTTTTTCTGCTCTTCATTAGCTGAAAGCAAAGCAACATGGCTACACCCTAAAACATACATACCTTTGTGTGTGTGTGTGTGTGTGTGTGACTATTGATGGAACAACCAATGGAGCCTGCAGATGGAAATAGTTGCACGTTTTCTGCGTTTCTTTGGCTTGGATTCTCTTTAAGAGAAGCAAAGTTTGCGTTACATGTGTTGATGGTGCTTATTTCCCAAGATGCAACGTACTTTATGCGTGTAAATATATAACCTGAATAAAAACATGTTTAAAATTTAAAAAAAATTGTGTAATAATAACAGTAAATCAAAACAGAAAGAGACATACATTTTCGATAGTGTTGTTCCCTGCTGAGCGAGCTCAGTGCACTTATTTACACACCTGTACATAATTCTACTGTTTAAATTTACTGATATCACATAATAATACATATTACATACTGAATTAAACTCACTAATATAAAACAGGCACTTGAGGAACAGTGAACAAAATAACTCCAAATAAGATAATGATAATGATGGAAATTTGTAAGCACCCTTACTATCAAAAATATTTTCAAATAGTCCAAGATGTGTACAAGAGCAAGAATAGTGACAACATGCTACAACATAAAATTTAACAAGATACATATCCACTTTGTGTGACGTTTTCATTGCTGTATATCAACTAAAGGGTGTACCCTGTGTGAAAAATAAAGTT
Organism: Alviniconcha marisindica; assembly: GCA_018857735.1. Taxonomy (NCBI): domain Eukaryota; kingdom Metazoa; phylum Mollusca; class Gastropoda; family Provannidae; genus Alviniconcha; species Alviniconcha marisindica. Next base: position 28,451 of record JABMCL010001542.1, read on the forward strand.
TTATAAAATGTGGCTTTTTTGTCAGCTCACACACACACACACACACACACACACACACACACACACACACACACACACACACACACACACACACACACACACACACACAACACATACACATATGCATACGCACACTGATGGTATATAAAATTTAACAAGATACTTACTTCCTAGTATGCATAAACACACACACACACACTGATTGTATATATATAAAATTTAACAAGATACACATCAACTTATTTCCTAGCATGTACACACACACACTGCTGGACCATTTTTGTACTGAGACCTGAACACCTGCAAACTTACCTGTATGTCCCCAGTACCTGGACTGCCTGTGGGCACAGATCCGCAACCTGCGCAGCAACAAGTGGCTGGAGAAGCAGATCAACCGTCCTTACCTTGCCTTTGACGGCGTCCTGTGCGATGCGCTGCAGCACACGCTGCCCCAGATCATCCCCCCGTCACACAATGATGAGATGGTCTATCCTCTGCCACGCGTCGTCTTCCGACTGTTTGACTACACAGATGTCCCCGAGGTATGGTCATTGTCACATTGCAGTGATATGTCAAAATGACGTTGAACCAGTGAATGATCAGGGTTGCTTGTGTGGGACATGTTTTCATTTTGCTGTGTTTCTGCTAGGAGGTTGTCAACTCAGGTTAATCACCTGCATAGCTAAATTGATGGAGCTGCACAATGTGGAGCATAATATAATGGTGTGTGACTTTTATTTGAGATCACTGTTGTAACATGATGTAATGGTGTGTGACTTTTATTTGAGATCACTGATGTAGCATAATATAATGGTGTGTGACTTTTATTTGAGACCACTGATATATAATGGTGTGTGACTTTTATTTGAGATCACTGTTGTAGCATAATGTAATGGTGTGTGGCTTTTATTTGAGATCACCTTTGTAGCATAATATAACAGTATGTGATTTTTTATTTGAGGTCTCTTTTGTAGCATAATATAACAGTGTGTGACTTTTTATTTGAGGTCACTGTTGTAACATAAATAATGGTGTGTGGATTTTATTTGAGGTTACTGTTGTAATATAATATAATGGTGTGACTTTTATTTGAGGTTACTGTTGTAACATAAATAATGGTGTGTGACTTTTATTTGAGGTCATTGTTGTGCTGCGCTTGGTAGTTTTGTTCTTGCATTCTGGCACATGTTTCTGTGTAGCATAGTGTTACCTATAATTATAGACATTGAAACAAATAATGCGTATTCCAGGGCTCTGTACTGCCTTGCAGTCGTGCATTTGAACTCTGGCACATGTGTGTGTGTGGTACACAGTATTCTAGACATTGAAAAGATCATGTGTGGGCCATTTCAGGGTACTGTGTTGCCAGGCAGTCATGCGATTGAACGTTATCTCATAGAGGAGCAGATTGATCGCATCATTCACACCAACTACATCGAGCGAAAAGACTGGTGAGTGAGTGTGTATGTGTGTGTGAAGCATAAATTTGGTCAGTGAGCATATGTGTGTGTGTGTGTGTGTGTGTGTGTATGCAGGCATGAATTTGCCTCTGTATATTTTATGTATGTATTATGTATGTGAAAAGACTGCTCAGTAAGAGAGAGACAGAGTGTGTGTGTGTTTGTGTGCACAGATATGTGTTGTCAGGTGTATAGTTGGTTGATTGGTATCTGTGTACCTGTTTGATATCACATTGGTGATTTTTCTTCCGCATCAGATGGATTTTGATACTGAGCAAAATTCCTTTGTTTTTCCTTTTGATTTGGTAGCGTCAAAGAACTCTGTTGTAGTCAGTGTAATATGCTGATCCAAAATTTGCAACAGAAATGGATTTACACTTTTTCAGTGCTGCGGCCTTGCTGAGCTACCCGGTGAAGAACCTGCCACTGAACTACATGATCGTGGAAGTGATGTTTGCCCAACTGTTCCAGCTGCCCTGCGCTCCCTACATTGAGCTCTTCTACGGCTCCACGCTGATTGAGCTGTGCAAGCTCCAGCCCAGCTCTATGCCACAAGTTGTATCCTTTGATGGTGGACTCACTGAACAGGTGTAGGATAGTAATAAAGGGGGGTTGTTTAGTGGGGGGGGGGGGGGGGGGGGGGTCACCTCCTCTGACATTGAGAAACAATCCCTGTTGTTTTTGGGACTGCATTTGGAGAGTCCTGGCTTCATTCATGTATATATCTATGTAAACTAACATTGTTGTTTATGTTGGGGGGCAGGTAGTGGGACACCCCTGTCATGTCTGTAAACCATTGTTGTTGGGGGGGGGGGGGGGGACACCCTCATGGGACTTAGGGACCACTATGTCACAGCATTTGGTGGGTGCTCTCGTCATATGTTTATGTAAACCATCCTTGTTTATGATGGGGGGGGGGGGGACTGAGGGACCACTATAGTTGTTTACAACACTGTATTTTTGGAGTCCTGTCTTCATATGTCTGTGTAAACCATCCTTGTTTATGACGAGGGGGAGGGTGGATGGATGACACCCCCTTGAGACTGAGAGAGCACCGTTGTTGTTTGACACCCTGCATTTTGGGGAGTCTTCTCTTCATCAATTCATAACTGTGTACACGTAAATAAGTTCACGATGGAGGGGGGGATGTGGCGGAGGTTACACCTGCTGTATTTTGTATGTGGCTTCCTTGACCACATACAGCTTGCCCAAGCTTCAGAGATGCTGTTTGAGAGAATTGAGAACATGCACACCATCTGCATCGAAAGGTCAGTACTGCTTACCTGTGATTTGGGCATCTTCTTCTTCTTCTTCTAATTCTATGTAGTGACATGTCCAGCTTCAGCATTTTGAATACTCTGACAATTCTAGTGCATGCAGGGTTATTTTGGTATTTTCTTTCCATAATCCACCAAACTCTGAAATGAACTACCAGATGTTCAATGGGTCTATGTGATCCTTTCGCATGCATAAACACATACAGGGGACCTCGGCTTGTAGTCTCATCTGAAGATTTGTGAATGTTTGTTTCATAGCTGACAACAAACTAATGGTGATCTGTGCTTGCCTTTCATGTTGCCTGGCACTTTTTTGTTTAGATTTTGGAAGCTTTTGAGTTATATCCTTTTTTTCTTTTTTCTTTTCCCTCTCAGTGCTTTCCAATTAATTTTTAATAGTTCTTGTCATCAGAAATAAGATTTTCCTGACACCTGAGTCATTTTCAGATGCTGTCATATTGATTACAGGTTGATGACTGATTTTCCTAACACAGTAGTCATTTTCAGATGCTGTGATTACATTTATAGGTTGATGACTGGTTTTCCTAACACCTGAGTAATTTTCAGATTCTGTGATACTGATTGCATTTACAGGTCGATGACTGGTTTTCCTGACACCTGAGTCATTTTCAGATTCTGTGATACAGACTACATTTACATGTTGATGACTGGTTTTCCTAACACCTGAGTCATTTTCAGATGTTGTGATACTGATTACATTTACAGGTTGAAAGCAGCTTTCAGATGCTGTGATGTTGATTGCATTTACAGGTTGATGACTGGTTTTCCTAACACCTGAGTCATTTTCAGATGCTGTGATACTGATTACATTTACAGGTTGATGACTGGTTTTCCTAACACCAAAGCAGCTTTCAGATGCTGTGATGTTGATTGCATTTACAGGTTGATGACTGGTTTTCCAAACATCTGAGTCATTTTCAGATGCTGTGATACTGATTACATTTACAGGTCAATGACTGGTTTTCCTAACACCAAAGCAACTTTCTGGTGCTGTGATGTTGATTGAATGCTGATGACTGGTGTTCCTAACACCTAAATAACTCTCAGACCTGATATAACCATCATGGTTGAATGGTGGTTAAGAACCAGTTTTCTGTCTAAAGTAACTTTCAGGTGCTGTGATGTTGATTGAATGCTGATGACTGGTGTTCCTAACAGTACCTAAGTAACTCTCAGACCTGACATAACCATCATGGTTGAATGGTGGTTAAGAACCAGTTTTCTATCTAAAGTAACTTTCAGGTGCTGTGATACATGTCAATTGCAGGTTGATAACTCTTTTTCCTAACACCTGAGTAACTTTTAGACCTGGTGATGTTCATGATCGGTTGGTGGCTCGTTTTTCTTAGCGCATCTGGTAATTCCAGGTTCTGCAATTTTGATTACAGGTTTGCCAACTGGTTTTCCTACCACCTGAGTAACTTCCAGTTCCGCTGGAGTTGGGACGACTGGTCGGAGGTGATCGGCATGGACATGGCTATGCCTAAGGCCATGTTTGTGCGCGAGGTGCTGCTCAAGTGCATGAGGTGAGTACAAAACAATTAACCCTTTTGATGCCTGTGTCACAATACTGTGCCCACCAAGCTCTCCGCCAGTGTCACATCTATGTGCCCAAATCAGGGGGCTATACTGTAAGACTGACAGCTCTTTATTTTGGGAGGGAGGGAAAGCCATATTTTGCACATGGTACATAGAATCGTTTTACTTTATTCTGCAAAAGAATTAGTTCAGAAATAAGGAAGTTAAAGATAGTGACCGTACATGGACATGGCTATGCCTAAGGCCATGTTTGTGCGCGAGGTGCTGCTCAAGTGCATGAGGTGAGTACAAAACAATTAACCCTTTTGATGCCTGTGTCACAATACTGTGCCCACCAAGCTCTCCGCCAGTGTCACATCTATGTGCCCAAATCAGGGGGCTATACTGTAAGACTGACAGCTCTTTATTTTGGGAGGGAGGGAAAGCCATATTTTGCACATGGTACATAGAATCGTTTTACTTTATTCTGCAAAAGAATTAGTTCAGAAATAAGGAAGTTAAAGATAGTGACCGTACATTTGGTGCCAGAGTCAGAAAAACAGCCGGCGCCAGGAGCTGCTGCATTCCAGAACGGCTGGTGCTCTAAAAGGTTCAAAGATGTACATAATTCTCCTAGCTCCGGTGTTTCTTGCATGACAAGCAAAACACTGTGTAACTCAATCAAACAGAAATTACCTGATGGTGTGGTGTGTTCATTTTTTTTCTTCCACTTCTCCTGGTAAAAGAATGAAGAAGATTGGTTAAACTATATACAGTGATTTTTAGCCATGTTTGAGTTGCACGGACTTCATTTCACCTTTTGGGGATTCGGAGTCATTCAGATTTCACAGTTTGGGGATTTAGGATTTATTCAGGCTTGCAGTGTTGATTTGCAGGTTTGCCTACCACCAGCGAATATGTGACAACGTCCCTGAGACCTTTGCAGTGTTCATTCCTGAGAAGCCACAGCCTGAGTACAAGTATGACAAGGAGGGTGCAGGTACATAGCATGCTTTCTTCCTTGTGTTGCTGTGATTTTGTTAATTTGTTGTTGTTCAGTTCAGTTCAGGATGGTATCTATGTGCTTGGGAGAGCCCATAAGCTCTCTGCCCCATCTCTCAGACATTGCCCCAGTGTTGCTGTTTCAGACTGGCACAGCAGAATTTTGAATGAATGATCTGTCCAAGAATGAACTAGCTTGGCCAGGTTGATGTGGCTGTAGAAGCTGTCTAATCAATCAACCATGGGTAGCACAAACCTGTTTGCAGCAGTGGGACTGTGATGATGTGGCTTATGAATATAATGCAGTTTCAGTACATTTCACTTTTTCATTTCTGATATGCATAAGCCTTTTTCTCTCCCTGCTTGGAAAAAGGTTGTTTTGTGTGTGTGTGTGTGTTTTGTATGTGTGTTTTGTATGTGTGTAATGCTTTTAGCCATATACTTGTATGATGCTGTCTTAGTTTGTGCACATGTTGTGGTGTTGTATTGTTCCTCAGCTGAACTTTCTGGGGGTCCTGTGGTATATATATTATATACAAGTGCACATTGACAAATACATTCCACAGGGTGGGAGGATTGCATGCGTGATTTTTTTATTTTTTTGTTACCCCACTGCACGGGCAGTCACATGCTGTCTTTGGGAGATTGTTCATTATTTGTGGAAGGTGGATGCTGTTATGCAGGGAGCTTATCATGGCTGAAGACAGTCCCCACATAACTATGCAGCAGATAACAACATTTTAATGTAGCCTTGGTGTCCGTGCTGGTGTTGGTGTGTTGTGGCACAGCCCAGGCCAAGACGTCTGACTTCTAGTAGTGGCTTTACTGTTGACAGTGGTGTTATGTGACATCACCCAGTAGTGGCTTTACTGTTGACAGTGGTGTTGTTATGTGACATCACCAAATAGTGGCTTTACCATTGACAGTGGTGTTCTTAGGTGACATCACCCGGTAGTGGCTTTACCATTGCCAGTGGTGTTCTTATGTGACATCACCCAGTAGTGGCTTTACTGTTGACAGTGGTGTTCTTAGGTGACATCACCCAATAGTGGCTTTACTGTTGACAATGGTGTTCTTAGGTGACATCACCCAGTAGTGGCTTTACTGTTGACAATGATGTTCTTATGTGACATCACCCAGTAGTGGCTTTATTGTTGACAGCGGTGTTCTGTGTGTAGGCTCTCTGCCTGGCACAATGGCGGCCCACTCGCTGATGAACGCCATCAAGGCCAAGTGCTCGCCGGATGAAGCTGCTCAGCTTCTGCGAGAGCTGCCCAACAAGTTTCCTAATGGGGAGGATAACGGTCAGTCTGCTGTAAAATGTGTGTGTTGTGTACCATGGTGTGGGTGTTGTGTGTGTAGCTGATGTGTCTGAAGGAATGGAATACGTCAGTGTTTTTTGGCTTGGGTTTGGAAAGGGTGATGGGGGAGTGTTTCTCTGCAGGGAGGGCTGTCGAGTGTGTTACTTGGAAGGGATGATGGGCTCCTGGGTTTTGGGGAGGTGGGTTTGGGAGGAAGGGGGCTACTGAGTGTGTTTTGTTTGGATGATACAAAAGTTGGGGGAGGGGGTAGGATCTATAAAGTATGAGTTGTTAGGGTGGTGCGAGAGGTTTTCAGGGGTGATGGGGGGTGGTTGTGGGTGGATGTCATTAACTGTGAGGTTTTTGGAGAGGGATGAGGGTTTTCCCGAGAGAGGGAGAGAGAGAACTTTCCAAGAGGGGAAGGCCACTGACTGTGAGTCTGAGAAAAGAGTGATGCAAGAATATGGATTGTGGACAGGGCTTTAAAAATTTTTTATAGTAGGGGCTCACTGGAAACCCCCCTGATTTGAAGTGGTTTTGTCTTCAACAGATAGCTCCGCATACCATCCACTGAAGATAGATGTGTTTGTGTCCACTTTGCTCTTCCTGGGATCCAAGTCCTTCAGCCATTCATTTGCTGCCCTCGCCAAGTAAGTTGATGCACCATTTGAAAAAGAAAGAAAAAAAAGAGGTGATATTGTGTCAGTCTATTCCCGTCACAGAATGTGCTGGAATTAACCCTTAGAGCATTTGGTACCTGAACTCCATATGTGAAACATTTTGTTGAAATTTCCGTCACCCCATGCTCAGTTTTCCTGCACACTTGAGTGTAGACCTTGCATCGGTCCACCTCAGCTCAGCAGGCAGCCTGTCACTGGTTGATGGGGACATTGGACTAAGTGTTCCTAGTCACTAAGAGATGAGATTTTAGAGATGGTTTGAAAGCTGAGAGTGTGTCAGAGAAGGTGCAGTCTTACAGGAGTTCTACAGTATTAATAGGCCGAGCTGTGTGTGACAGGTTCTACCCCTACCTGAAGTCCCTGGCAGAGTGTGTCAGAGGTGTAGTCTTACAGGAATTCTACAGCATCAATAAGCTGAGCTGTGTGTGACAGGTTCTACCCCAACCTGAAGCTGGCAGCGTGTCAGAGAAGGTGTAGTTTTACAGGAGTTGTAGAGCATTAGTAAGCTGAGCTGTGTGTGACAGGTTCTACGCCAACCTGAAGTCCCTGGCAGAGTGTGTCAGAGAAGGTGTAGTCTTACAGGAATTCTACAGTATCAATAAGCTGAGCTGTGTGTGACAGGTTCTACCCCAACCTGAAGTCCCTGGCTGAGTCAGAAGAAGGACAGATCTACCTGTTGAAGACTGTCTACAATACCTGGAGAACACACCAGCAGGTAAACCTAAAGAAAAGAAGCAACTTCTCCTCAGTGCATTAGTCTTCTTGCTAATAAATGGTAAAGCGTCTGTCTGTCCGTTTGTTGCTTGCAAATCTTTGGGCAATTCACAAGATGTTTCTTAAAAAAGGTGAGGTTCCTCCAAAATTTGCAAGATGTTGCAAGAGTTTGGAGGAAGGGTGCAGAAAGTAAAGCTTGGAGTGTGGAAGTGGAAGTGATTATATGTCAAATACGATGATGGTTTTAAGTGCCCCTTTAGTGGCATGACCAAGTACAGGAGAGTTTGGAGGAAGGGTGCAGAAAGTAAAGCTTGGAGTGTGGAAGTGGAAGTGATTATATGTCAAATACGATGATGGTTTTAAGTGCCCCTTCAGTGGCATGACCAAGTACAGGAGAATTTGGAGGAAGGGTGCAGAAAGTAAAGCTTGGAGTGTGGAAGTGATTATATGTCAAATATGATGATGGTTTTAAGTGCCCCTTCAGTGGCATGACCAAGTACAGGAGAGTTTGGAGGAAGGGTGCAGAAAGTAAAGCTTGGAGTGTGGAAGTGGAAGTGATTATATGTCAGATATGATGATGGTTTTAAGTGCCCCTTCAGTGGCATGACCAAGTAAAGGAGAGTTTGGAGGAAGGGTGCAGAAAGTAAAGCTTGGAGTGTGGAAGTGGAAGTGATTATATGTCAAATACGATGATGGTTTTAAGTGCCCCGTCAGTGGCATGACCAAGTACAGGAGAGTTTGGAGGAAGGATGCAGAAAGCAAGGCTTGGAGTGTAGAAGTGGAAGGGACTACATGGAAACAGTTTCTTCAAGTGCCCCTTCAGTGGCGTAACCAAGTTTGGAGACTTGGGGTGTCACCGTACGGATGTGGAAGTGACTATATGGAGAGAATTTGACTGCTTCAGATGATGGTGGTCCTTGTGGACAAGCTGTTGAGAACTGAAGTGGTCCAGTGCCAGGCTGTTGCCAACTGGGTCTTCTCTGAGCAGATGCAGAAGGACTTCACAAGGTTGGTTTGTCCTGCAGTTGCTCCAGCTACCAGGAAGCAGCTCCCTCTGTCAGTTCTTTCAAGGTGTTCTTGAAAACTGTTCTCTTTTCAAAAACCTTTCTTCAGTCCCTCTGCCCTGAGATGTGTATGCATGTGTGTGTGCATCAGTGTGTGTGTGTGAATGTGCATTTGAATCTTCCAAATTATGTATGTTTAAAGAATTCATAAGTGCTTAGGGTGGGTTAGACTCTCAAAGTATTTATGATTATTAGTAGTAGTAATTTTGTGTTAATTTTCATCACATCTTGAGTTTACCTCAGGATTGTTTTTCACTGGGTCTTTTGTACTGTTTTTTCTTTCATTTGTTGTTGTTGCTGTTGTTTTTATGTCTTTTAGGGAGGGTGGGGAGTAGTGAGTGAGTGGCTACCATTTTTGACTGTCAATAATCTCTGAATGGTTGTTTCAGTGCAGTGTGTGTTACAGGATTTCTCTGCCTGGTGTCTTTTGTATTAACCACGCCATTTGTGGGGGGTTTGTGGTCATTTTGTCTGTGATTAGGTTGCCTGTACAGGGAGATCTGTTATGGGGTGGGGAGTGTTCAGTTTGGGGATCTGCTGTTGGCCAGTTTGTAGCGCAGTGTCTGGGAGCTACTTCACTGCCCCTTGCGGGGAAATTTGGGTCGCTTTACCTGGGTAAGGCACAGCAGCCGCAAGAGCAGCGCTGCCTGTTCCTGTCAGTGTGCGTAGTATTTTCATGTGGCCAATCAGTGTATGGCTGCCAGTGTTTGTGATTTTGAACCTGCACATGGATGTTGATGGATGTCATTGCACATGATGGGAGGGGGTGGGGGGGAATGTATGGACTGTAAGAGAGTCTGCATTGAAAGTTGACTGGGAGAAAAATCCCTTGCTGCACCAGGGACTCGAGCCAGCATCAGTATTGCGGCTAACTTTTCAGTCAGACACTCTACCAACTGAGCTATCCCTACCCCTCAATTAGTGAAAGTAGAAAGAAAGAAAAAAAATCCTTCCTTGAAACCTTACTTGAAGAACAGGTCAATCCAGCTGCATTCTTGTTGATAACCTGTGCCAGAAAGGGCCAGAATCAGTCTTTGTTTCAGTTCATTTTATCTCATGACAAAGATTTGCCTGGGCTCTGTGCTATTTCTTACTAGTCTATTTGGACTTGATAGGAAATGAGAAAGGAGATGACCTAACCCAGTGCTTTTTTAAATATTATTTTAAAGCTTCTTTGTGTGGGAGATTCTACATGGCACCATCAAGAAGATGACCAAACAGGTGAACCAGCTGCAGTCAGAAGTGGATGATGCCAGGGACAGGTTGGATGCTGCCAAGAGAAAGGTCAGTTTGGGGCTTCTTTTTTTTAAGGCTTAAAATTTTATTTTATTTTAGATATATATATATATATATATATATATATATATATATATATATATATATATATATAATTGGAAGCACTGTTGGTTGAAATTATTGACAAGAACAATAATTGTGGAGTTTATGTACCTTGTATTCACATGCATGCTGGATGAGAGTTACTGTAGGCGATTCAGGTCTTTGATGTTGTGCTTGTGTGATGTCTTTCAAGCACTAATTAACTCCCCTGTGTGTTGTTATTGATGAGAACAATAGTGAGAAAGCTTCAAAATGACAGCAGAGAGCAGATATGGTCTCTTTTTTTTATCTGTAGCTTGGAGTCTGTTTTTTGCTCTTTGTGTGTTTTTGACTGATTGTGTGACGCTATTTTCTGCTTCTGAGCAGTCTCATTGCACTCTGGTCATATACAACTCTGAATGAGTGATTGTAGCTTTACACAGTGCATTTTGAACATCCACACTGCAGTAGTGTACTTACCAATGCCATCTCGGCACACATTCTGTGTACACCGTAGCACCATGCAGCAGTTTACAATGTTATTTGAAACTACATATGGAGGGTGCATGTGTGTTAAGCTATAACCTGCCACCTGCACCTTTGGCAGAATGACCAGTAGCTTTTCCATGCCATTGCATTAATGCAGTGTTGTGTTGGATTCTGAAGTGATCCTGTGCAGTTGACAGGATATTAAAATCACAGAACTAACCAGTGGGGGATAAAATGTTGACAGTAACTTGTAGGTCAAAAAAACAGTGTAGTTTATAAAGACAAATGCTGTACCTGGTATGGGTGATAGTTTAGGTGTTCGAGCAAAGCTGAGCCAAGCACAGTTTTTGTTGAGGAGATACATGTGCTGATGGTTCTTCTGTTGTCACGGGGACAGGAGGCTGACGGGATGGAGATCTTCTCAGATGAGGAGGTACCAACAGAGGATATGATCGAACGCATGGAGGAAAGATTGGAGACGGCAACGAGCCAACAGAAGAACCTCTTCCTCATCATCTTCCAGGTCTGTGATCAGTCCCCCCACCCATCCCACAGGAATCAGTGAAATGCAGCATGAATTGAAGGTCAAATTCAAGGAGAAGAAAGCTTCAGAATGGACACTCATTAAGCTGACAGAACTCGGACATCAGATTTTATAGTAGACATCAGATTTTTTTTGTCAGTAGACGGAATTCAATCACTTGAGGAATGGCAGGGGTCATTCTTGAAAAGAGAGAAATGTACAAAACTGTATCTGAGCACCAGTTGTTTTTTAGTAACAGATTTGTGAATTTCCATTCAAACTGATATTTTGGAACCTGATGTCTGAGAACTGGCAAAATTGAACAAAAGTTTTGATCTGGAAAAGCTTTGTTTGCTCCGGAGAAAGTAGTAATGATTGTGCTGTTCTGTTGGTTGGTTGTTTTTAGCCCTAGTAGTTTTTAGTAGTGTCATGTTGTTCATCAAAAGTGATCTGGTTTGATGGATGTTTCTGTCTGTTTTTAGAGGTTCATCATGGTGCTGACTGAGCATCTGGCCAAATGTGAATCTGCTGGCATCGACTACAACACCCCGTGGTACAAATGGGTCATTGAACGGCTGCAGCACATTTTCCTCCAGGTAGGCAGAACCACATAGACAGTGCATACTTCTTACACGTCACGTGCCAGATCCATCACAGATACACACAGCAACGCTGACGTGCATGCACACACACACATGCAATTGCACGCACGCACATGCATGTGTGCGCAGTTCATTGGTGATCATTGGAGAAGCGGGTGGGCTGGCCAGCAGAAGGAGAATACATCAGATCCCAGTTCTTTGTTCTTTTCTTTTGGTGTCTTTTGATGTTTTGGGTTGTTGCAGTGCTACCCTGGTGTTGAAGTGCTTTTTCTATGCTTCAGTTTTTAATAGTGCATGGCATTTATAAGACATAACTACATGCTGTAAATTGTGTGGGTGTGGGCGCATGCCCTTAGAATGGTCCTGCCAAACAAGAGTTTGCATCGTATAATTACATGCGATCACTGAGGGTTTTCCCTGTTTCAGCATCATGAACTGGTATTCAAGTACATCAGCACCCTGGAGAGCCTGCTTTTCACAGCCGACATCGACATTCACATTCTGGAGGTCTTCCAGCAGTTCTGTGCCCTGCGTTCCTGATCCCATCACTGTCACTGAAGAACTGTCGTGGCTGTGGAGGAACTTCTTGTTCAGTGTGTAGAACATGGACTCATTTTGTGTGAACACGGCTAAGGAAGAGACTGGTTTTAGAGCTAAAGAGGTTGTGGCTTGAAGTTTGGTGGCTTTTTTTCCCTCTTTCTTCTCCACATCTCTTTGGCTGAAAGGCAGCATGAATAATGAGTGACCCTTTTACAACGGAATGGACATGTGTATAGTTTACCCGCATCGCATCTTTTCAAACCTAGCTTATGCCTCTCAATGGCCCAATTAGAATACTGCATTTCCTTTCAGCATGTGTTTCAGTCTGAAGCTAGGGTTTTCTTATAGACAGAAAGACTGTGTGGATACAGTGGCAAATTTTGCATCTGTGGGGAAAAAATTTATATTCCAAGGGTAAGGGTAGGGTGTATGGTTTGATATAGGATGCAGATGTTGTTTTATTGCGCCATATAACGATTCTTACTGCGTCAGCATGGCATTTGCACATGCAGATTCCTAGCTTAATGTTGTGTTTGTAGTTTGAAGTTGTTTTTATTGTGAATACCTGTACTTTGGTTTTGCGTTTCGACAAAATTGGTATCATGTGTCTCTGGAATCTTGCGGTCATTGGCTACGCATCATGCTTTCTGCAGTAGAGTAAGGCTGAGAAAGCAGTGTAGATTTTACTGTTTTAGAGAACAAGGACTAAAAGAAAATAGTTTTTAAGTTAATCTGTGAAATAACACAAGCATCAAACCAGTCAACCTGTGAATATTATTGCTGGCATTTGTTCAGTTGTGAAGGTGCAGCCTAATGTGGAAAACATATATTTAGCCCAATGCTGACACGTGACATTTTACTTGGCACCAAGCTGTTTGCTGTTCGAAGGTGTTGGTGAACAAATTCAGACAAGTGTTGATTTTTTTCTCTCAGAAATTTAAAGGGTTACCCTTCGCTTTGGTGTTGTTTGTGGTAATGACAAGTTTATCAACTGTAACTTGTCATACTTGTTGTGCCTGTAGTGTATGCTCATTTTAAGTCCTCGGTTTTTCTTTCAGATGCTACTCAGTGGTCAGAATTCAATTTTGTTTTAGATTGTTCACGCTGTAAAAGGTTTAAATATTTATTATTAAACTGAGTTGAAAAGTTTCTTTCAGCATTTGGTTCTTACTTCATTGTGCATTCACATTGTCAGTTAGCAGTGGCCTGTTATGCGTACTTATTGTAGCGGTACTTTGTTTTATTAGTTCTTAGTGCGGTAGTCATCCATACACAGTGCTGACAGGCTGTAGAATCTTAAATAAATTGATGACTCATCCGATATTCTTTCTCAATTCCACAGTTGGACCACTTGCAGTACCCAGGGCTAGTATTATGGTGGTAACATCCTTTTCAACAAATGAAGGCATCACAGTTGTTGCAAGTTATTTTGTTCAATAAAATTTATTTAAAAAAATCCAACTGATGTTGTTTTTAATGTAAATTGTTACACCACCAACTTGAGACTTTTAGAACAGTCTGAATAAATAAGTTCTAGAGGACACAGATGTGTCGTGTACTGTGATGTTAGTAATTGTGTGTGACAAATACACAACCACAACAAAGAACATAATAAGACATTATCCCCTTGCCCTTGCAATTCCGCCCATCTCCAGCATTGACTGGCAAGTAATTTTGCCTTGTTTAATGCTGTGCAATGTATGTGTGTTTTCGTACCATAGTCAGTGTAAAAGAATACAGAAGTGCTTCAGGTGTCATTGCCCATTCTTACACGGTTTGTTCTGCACAGCAGGTATGCTTGGGCTCATTCACAAAGTAATGCACATCAGTCAGACTTTTTCTTTTTTTCTTTTTTTTGTAAACTTTTCTTTTGGCAAGCACATCAATGTGTGGCTTTTATTAGGAAGAATATGCATCCATCCTTTACAATTTTCATGGTTGCGTAGACTACTATCTGAACATTCCACAATCTCAAGGACACGTGTAGATGTACAAAAGCTGCCATTAGTGTGTAGAGACGTCAGACTTAAGCTGCTTGCTTGATCAGATCCTGTTGTGGAGTTGTGTGACAAACTGGTTAGATTTAAACCAAATGTGCATAGCAGTTTTATTCACATCCATTATATATGCATTTACATCCACATGTATGACTTTTTTTTCTTTTCTTTTTAACTTCAACACACACATCATAGTGCTCTTAATGCCAACACAAAATGTAAAACACCTTAATCCTTATACATGCATTCATGATAAACCCTGTGGATGAATTAAGTATATATATACAATCATCATGAGTGTGAAATGTCTTCCATTCAAGGAATTAATGGTTGCTAAACTGAAACTGCAGACAAATCAAGTAGTTTTGTAAATAAACAGAAACAAAACATTCAGAACTTTTAAAGATAATATTAAACATGAGAATGTGCACAAAAATCCAACAGTTTTGCAAATAAACAGAAATGAAACATTAAAAACTTTTCCAGCTAATATTAAATGCATTCAAGATTCAGAAGAATAAGAGACTATGGCCCATTTCTTTTGATCGCTTTTCTTCTGCATCCATTTTCCAATAACCCATATCGGAACTGCTCAGAAGTCGGTCACCCGCCCCTTTCTCTCCCAGTCACCATATCTCGTTGGCTCGGGTCCACGGGGCCCTCCTATTTCACCAGTGATTGGATTGACATCATTGGGGAAGCGCTCCAAGGGCTCCTGCTCCCCCTGAGGTTGTCTCTCTTCCTCCTCGCCCTCCCATTCCTCGTCAAGCTTTCCAGCTGGTGTCTTCCCCTTGCGACGTTTGGGTTTGCTGCTTGCAGTGCCAGTGCTGTCTTCTGAATGGTGCCGCACAGCAACAGCTGCCTGCACAAGGCTTTGCCTCGTCAGGCCAAGAAATCGCACTGCAAAGGTTTAAAAAATAATTTTAAAATCTATTACTGGTATTACTATTACTGTCAATAGTTCTTGTTTTTATTTAAGCACCCATTTTTTTCTTTTCTTTTTCTTTCTTTTTTTTATAATTTTTTCCTATAATTTTATTATCTATAAATACTGGTGTTTATAACGCTTCAACTGAAACTATTCTAATCTTGAATGATAACATCCAAAGGTTTCAGTGCACTCCCTTGGCATACAACTTTAACCAAAGAAAATCATCGTATGATCGTATCTGTCATACATTTGTTTAGTTATCTCCAAAGGCTAGGGAAGAGATCCCACGATGTGAGGAACTATACCTAACACTGCAAAATCACCACCAGAATGATTCTGCATTAAGATGGGCAGCCGTGAGAACCGTTTTAATGTTTCAACAGTTGTGAGGGGGAAAGTCACAAAGACAGCGTCCATAAACTATAACTTCTGAACTTGAAGAGAGGAGAACCGAAACTGAATCGAACCGATGCCCATCTGTTTACCGGCCTTGCCGCTAGGCCAAACCGGCTTACTGGCAATACATCTGTACCAGGCCAGCAGGAAAACAGCTCACGAAAACAAACGCGTCGTCTGCTACGCACGGCATACTAAGCTTGGTTTCATAATTTTATAACGTGCCCTTGAGAAACTGTGGTTAGAAGATCTACTCCAAAGAAATTTGTCCTGTAACGGTTTAATAAAACAGATACTTAAAAATCTTGCGCAACAAAACACAACTATCTTAACTCTTCTCCTGTAACAGAATGAAAAGGAGAAGCGATACCTGTCACTGTTCTCAAGGTAGCAGCCATCATGTAACAGTGTGGAAAACACTTTTGTCTTTTAACACAACTAGTTCAAAACAAATACTGTTCCCCACCCCACTCCAGTCCCCCAACTTGGTAGTTCAAAGATCCAGGAAATTAATTTGTTTCCATTTTAAACACAACACGCCATTAACTTAGACATGGAACTGCCGCAGAAAAAAAAAAACACGCCGAAAAGCAATACAATCAAACAAACAAAACATTGTGCGTGCTTTTATTCTTGTTTATTTTTATTTTGGGTAAAAAGTAATCCCAAGGGGTTCGTTTTCTTATTCTTTAAGCACTTTGAAGACAATCGATTTTGCACATTTAATATTCCGGTGAGTTTTGTTTTGCATGGCACGACTATCCTGTTAAAGTGCTAAGCATTTTTATTTTATGAAATTAATTAGCAAATTTACATTATTTACTCTACTTAACAGCCGTGCTATGCTTTATTGTTAATTTGGAACCATTTGAGAATTGTACCCATATTTGAACATGATAATTTATTTAGAGAATGTTGCTACCCTCGCACGAGACACCAGGCGCATAAAACAACACAAGTCATGCTGGACACATTGTGGTATCTGTGCGGTGTGTATTTATTATTGTTGTATTCATGTGAATGTTTACAACCCATCTTTTCGAGTTATACTATAGCCACGGACGTCGTTTCTGTTGGTGTAAAACTGTAGCGTCATTTGTTGTGTCCACCATGCCAAACTAGTTCTAGTCGGGCACACATCGGACCAAACTCTTCTGAAAGTGAAACACCGGCAAAACTGCGACAGTTGAACATTCAGATGAGGTCCGGATTTTCGACAGGACACACACACACACACACACACACACACACCATAAGTGACTGCGCATTGGAGCACTGTAAGTTACACTTTCTGATATTATATATATATTAGATATAATACGGTTACTGAGTTGGAACTTGGATGTCAACAAAATTTGCTGAAATCAACTTTTTTATCTTTTTTCTTTTTAAGTTGCAAATTCCTTCTGGAATTGTCATCCTTGATAGCCTTGTAATGTTGCTGCTGTAGACTTGTTCTAGCAGTGTCTTTGGCCATTTTTAGCAGTAAAATATTGTGAATTGTACTGATAATACAAGACAAGGTACCATTCTCAGAAGAGTGCACTGTATATAAGTGGAGTTTATATTGGTCTGTGCTTAAATATGAATACATGTGACAGCACTCAATACATGTGCCAGCAGTCAAAGGCACAGGTCATGAAAAAGCATGATACATATTATATCTTATTATAGATTTATACATGCACGCCTGCATGTGCTATGTAATGTGCAGCAACACTGGCTGCATTCAGTTACAGACTGACATCTGTGCATTATTATCATTACATTTTTACAGTTAACATGATATTGTTAGTCTGTGGCAAAATTAGGTCACCATTCCAGGCTTATTCCTACTGCCATCCCCCTCCCTCCACTGTTCCCATAAACTATCTCATTCCTGTTTTTTCCACTGGATCTTTTCTTTGTTTAATTAAACTGTCTTCCTTACTCTGTATAATTAATAATCTGTAAAATATATTATCCCCCATCCAGTACCATGGCATGATCTTGCAGAACATGTAGTTTTTGTTTTGTTTTGTTGGCATATTGCAGTATGGACAGTCATCATTCCTGATTACCATGGTTGACACTTGATGACTTGGGGAATAATGTTTTTCACCCCTCTTGTGAAAATCTGATTTAGGCCAAGTTTTGTGGAAGTTAACTACTTACAAGTTTGTATATTATGATATATAATCATAACTAAATTATAGATTATATATTATTTTTTTTAATTTTGTGTTGTCACTGTCAGATAGAGGTAGTTGTTTTTAACTGTGTGTATCAATTTTTTTATTTGTGAGAACGTACTGCTTTTGTTAGATATTGTCCATTATGTAAGCATTTTTAAGTGACTGGAAATAAATATTTGGTGAATATGACTTTTACTGTTTTAGTTTTATTCTTTTTCAGATCTTGGCATTCAGGTTGGATACTGTGAGATTAAAAGTTCATCATACACAATGTACTGTGTCATCATAGCTTAATGAATTTCTGCAGATACTACCAATACTAGTACAACTACAATGGAAAATAAAGATGAAGAAATATGTGACAGTGATGTTGGTGACAGTGACAAAGACATCAACGCCAGTTTCTTCCCCCTCCAGGATAACACAATGACTGCCACTTGCCAGAAATCAGATGCAAGTCCTCCCCTGTCACCATCTCAAGTCGACACTTTTCTGTCAGAGAAAAACTCTTGCTTGGAAAGTAGCAACATATCCGGTTTAGGTGACAATGCTTCTGGTGCAGAAGACAATATGTCCAGCATTGGGGACATGTCCGGGGTGGGGGAGAACCTTTCAGGAATTGGAGACAGCATTTCAGGAATTGGGGAAAATATTTCCGGAATGGTGGACCGGATGATGGCGGAAATATCTCCTGGTGTGATGGATTTGAGTAACATCACTTCCAGCACAGGGGACAGAGGAGTTATTGATGGGTCAGACAGGGACAGTGATGGGAGTGAGACAGCACCTTTAAAACAACAGCCTGATCTGTTTGAAGCAAAGCACTCAGTGGAGGAAGACTTGGCTGATGATCAGCAGAATCTTGCTTCCCCACGGTCAGCGCATCGGCTGCCGAGTGGCCCGTTTGTTGTGGGAGACCAGATGGACATCACGACGGAAATGTTTACAGGGAAAGTTCCAGACGTGCTTCGTACGTCCTCTTCTAGCAGTCTTCTCATGCAGTCGAACCCTCTCCCTTCACCTTTGGGACTTGAACCCAACCCCTATTTAAGCCATTCCTTGCTTGACAAGTTTAAGTGGCTCCCACAGTCCCCAGAGAAGCACTCCATGAAACAGTTGCTGGAATACCAGAACCTCACCTCACGCCCTTTGCCACGGCAGCAGAAAGTGAGAACAGACCTGTCACTAGCGGACAAGGTTCGTTTGATCAACGTATCAGAAACAACGGGCAAAAGCCAGCGGTCCTTGGCAGCTGAGTTTCACATCTCTGTTGGCTCTGTCAACAACATCCTGAGACGTAAGCGCGAGTACAAGGAAGCGTTTGAGAACAAGGAAGCACCCAGCAGCAGCAAGGCCTCGCGCTACTACCGCTCAACCAAAGTGTCCGCCTACAACGAGCTGCAGATGCTGATCATGCGATGGCTGGAGATTGCCAAAGTGAAGATCAAGCCTCTGACGTGGCCCATTGTCATGGAGAAAGCACGGGAGTTTGCGACCAGGCTGAACATCACCGGCTTCAGCTCCTCGTCTGCCTGGCTGGAGAACTTGCGGCAGTCGATGGACATCCCCTTGCGAGCGATGCCTGTGGGTGTGAGGTCAGAAAACGATGCCACACTGCTGGGCATGTGGCGCAAGATGTTGCCTTTCCTGGTGCAGGGATACCAGCCGGAGAACATTTTCTCTGTGACGGAGACCACGCTGTACTACAGGTGTCTGCCGGACTGCTGCTACATTGGCGGGCCCATGTGTCAGGTTAGTCTGCTGTTGATCGATCCTGTAGGCCAGTTTAGTCTGCTGTTGGTAGATCCTCTAGGTTAGTCTGCTGTTCATTGATCCTATAGGTTAGCTTAGTCTGCTGTTGGTAGATCCTCTAGGTTAGTCTGCTGTTGATTGATCCTATAGGTCAGCTTAGTCTGCTGTTGGTAGATCCTCTAGGTTAGTCTGCTGTTGATTGATCCTATAGGTCAGCTTAGTCTGCTGTTGGTAGATCCTCTAGGTTAGTCTGCTGTTGATTGATCCTATATGTCAGGTTAGTTTGCTGTTGATTGATCCTATATGTCAGGTTACTCTGGTGTTGATCAATCCCATAGGATGGGGTAGTCTGCTGTTGATTGATCCTATAGGTCAGGTTAGTCTGGTGTTGATCAATCCCATAGGATTGTGTAGTCAGCTGTTGATTGATCCTATAGGTCAGGTTAGTCTGCTGTTGACAGATCCTATAGGTCAGGTTAGTCTGTTGTTGACAGATCCTATAGGTTAGGTTAGTCTGCTTTTGACAGATCCTATACCATAATGTGGTGGTGGTGGATGGGGGGAAATCACTGACAAGTGTAATCATTTTCTTCATTATTTCTCCCTTTTCCTTTTTAATTAAAAAAATAAATTTTTATGCATCTTCTGTGCTCTTGACTCAAACAAAAAGAAGTTGCAAACAGTTTAAAACAGTAATAAAAGTTACACGTACCACCTGCATTAAAGATATAAATCTCACTTTGCTTTCAACTGAAATCACTTTTGCATTGATTGATCAAGGTGTGCTTTTGTTCAGAACTCCCACAGCCACATGGAAGTTCTTGAGCATCGTTTGACTATCCTGCTTTGCTGCAACATCCTGGGAGAGCGCCTGAAGCCGCTTGTCATCTCCCGCCACACCTGTCCCCCCACCTTGTGTGGGGTACCTGCAGAGGAGCTGCCGGTGGTGTGGTGCCATCAGCCCAGCGCTGCCATCACTGCAGACATCTTTGCTGGCTGGCTGCGGAGCCTGGAGGCGTCCATGGGACAGCAGCGGCGTCATGTAAGAATGGGTCCAAATTTAAGCAGAATGCTGGGCGATGAGCGACTTTGTTAGCTTGAACATTGCATTTTTTGTTCCCAGCACCAGTGCCACCTTGCTAGCATAGGGGAAATAAGTTGCAGTTGACTTTGGCTTGGTTGACCCTTTCATTCCTAACAGCAGCTTTCACCATTTTCACAATTATTTTGGAATACAGCACTTAACTTGATATGTACAGCATCACACAGAAGCATAAAGTTCCAGTTGCCACATACTTGTTCTTCATCAGCACTTTGTGCTTCTTGTCCTCACCCTCTACCACCACCACAGTCACTACCACGTCACATTTGTCTCCCAAGGCCCCCTACCCCTCAGTGTACTGGGTTTGTTCACCTCCTCAACACTTTCTTCTAGATGGTCACTTTCACTACCATTGACATCAGCTGGGTCAAATTTTGCATTCCCCTCCTGTCTAAACATGCTTTCTGCATTGCTTTAAACTTTATCATCTTGAATATCCATAATAAATCACTTCATCTGTAGTGAAGTGCCACAACGCCAGCTTGACATGAAGATCTAACACCCATTGAAAACTTGATTTTGTTGACTTAATCGACTTTTAAAACAACAAAACACCACCAAAACAGCGCCAGAAACAAGCATCCAAATATTAAGTTTTTTATGCATTTTGATTAAATGCATTTTGTCCTGATATAACCAAAGCACACGAAAAGGTTTATCTGATTGCTTTTAACTATGATGAGACAAAACAACAAGCCTTTACGGGGGGTTAGGTTGGACCCCCTTTTCAAACAACAAGCAGTTTTTCCATCAGCAAATGATGAAAAAAAATGAAATCAAGTTAGAGTCACATTTTCTCTTTGTGCTGTTTTTTCCATCAGTAAATGATCAAAGAAATGAAATCCTGGTAGTCACATTTTTAACTTGTGCAGTGACCAGTTTTTGTTTGTTTTTTCTCTATTTTTTTTCTTCTTTTTTTCTTTTCATTTTTTATATATATTTTTATTAGCAAATGAAAGAAATCAAATCCTGATAGTCACATTTTCAACTTGTGCATTTTTTCATCAGCAAATGATGAAAGAAATCAACTCCTAGTAGTCACATTTTCAGCTTGTGCATTTTTGGGTGTATCTTTTTTCATTTTATTTTTCATCAGCAAATGATGAAAGAAATGAAATCCGGGTACAGTCACATTTTCAACTTGTGCACGTGTCCCCAGATTGCATTGTTCATGGAGATGACACCAAGCCACCTGTCCTCAACACTGCTGAAGCATGTCAGCCTCAAGTTTTACCTGGACGACTCAGCACACCTGCTGCAGCCACTCAACCAGGGCATAGTGCGAGACTTCAAAGCCTACTTCCGACGCCGCCTGCTGCAGACCGCCCTGGCCCAAAGCTCTGCCAGTGATGGTGGTGAGGAGAGAGACCACCAGACCATGAAGACAGTTACTGAGTTGGACGCCATGTTCTGGATACAGGTCAGGCAGTTTGAGCATTCTCTGTTTTCCTTAGGTGTCTAGGTCTTTTGAATGACAAGTACTAACATTTTAGAGGTTTGGGGGCGGGGGTGATTGTTTGTTTGCATTCCTTGGTGAAAAATCTTGAGGTTCGTCCCCAAAACAGGAAAGGCAAATGTTTTGTGAACGGGCATTCAGAACAGTGCTGAAAAATATAACTCATTATTGTGTGACCTTTAAATTGGGTCAAGGTCATTAAAACTGTGAGCTCACTGGAGGTTGTTGTGATGCAGAGTTTCAAAGATCGCACTTAATCAGCATAAAAATTGCCAGCATTATAGTTTCTGCCTCTTCCAGACATGTACGTGTCTGTTTTGATTTTCAAAAATGTGCACACACCGAAGTCATCAAATGTATTTTGTACATGATGATATTTTTCATGGATATAATTTTTTTTTTTATAATAGCTATGTTCATGTTAACCAGATGGGATTAGAACTTAGCAAAAAGTATCTCTTTGAGTTTGATGTTTTGGGCTTCAGTGTGAACTTGAAAGCATGTCAAGGCAGTCAAAATGAGAGTGAGTGTTATGCTGAATGGAGTTTACCATCATGCAGATTTTCAAAGCTCTCTCTGGAATAACCTCTGAGATAAAATGTGTCAGTTTTGAGATGTATGTGGCACCAGCCATGCAACAACCAAATGACACTGTCAGTACACTGTTTCGGTGGATATTAAAAATACATGCTGTGAAAAGGATACAGTCACTCATTCGGAATCACATGTGACATGAGCACAGTGAGTCTGCTCAGGATCAGAGAATAGCACTATATAAAAGCAGTCAATAATAATAATAATAAAACAAATAGTAAAGGTATTGTTGCTGTTGTTTTTTGTTTTTTTCAGGGGGGTGGGGGTTGGGGGGGGGGGATTTGTCTCTATCTGCTCACATGAAACACATCACATGTACATTTTAAACAGAAACCAGTCACACACACACACACACACACACACACACACACACACACACACACACACACACACACACACACACACACACAAATTCTCCAGTATCTTGTCCATAGATGCATGTAGCAATGCTGAACTTAATTGGCTCAGAACTTATTGAGAAAATACAAAGTACAGCTGTTCTACCCTTCTAGCATTGGCCTTGAAATGTAGTAAAGGCTGAAGTTAATTATTCACAGACACCAACCATCCACAAATGGCTATAATTTATCTCCTTCAAAATGTGTTTATTTTTCTGTCATCTTAAATTTGTCCTGGTGAATCAGAATTTTCTGATTAGAGATTGTTAAATTCAGTAAGTGGTATGGTTGTGTGGGTGTGTCACCTGACAACTACAACTTTCTTGTGCGATAGCCAGAGATCCAATTTCAGATCATAATATGGAAAGGAAAGAAGAGGAAGAAAAAAGAGGAAAGTACAGAAGGAAGACATAGGAATACCCAGTACCTGAACAAGAACCAGGTTGAGACAGTCTTGCTGTTGTTTTGGTAAAATGCATCTGCCTGCGTTTATTCACTAGGGGGTTGTAATTCAGTTAAATAGACTTGCATAGTTTTTCATCCCAGTTGAAAACCACATGTGGGCTTTGTTGGAGTTCATGGTTCAGGTCTAAGAATATCACTCAAAACTGACTCCTAATGATACTCACAGTTGTGAATGTGTTTTTGTAACTGATGTAAGGGTGTGAATGCATTTTTGTAACTGATGTACGGTTGTAGGGATGATTTTCATTTGTCCGTTTTCATTGTTGAGCGATACCTGTTACTTGAGAGGAGTGATGCTTGTTACATGAATGGAGCGATACTTGCTATATGAACGGCTGTGTCATATTTCCCCAGGAAGCCTGGCGTAGCATCAGCACAGACACAATCAGGACATGTTTTCACAACGCTGCCTTCCCCCAGACTTCACAGCCTTCACACCAAGGGATGTCCGGAATCGACCCCCTTCCAAATGACTTTCTCCACCTCGTTCATGAAGCTGGTCGCACGTTCCGCTTCACCCCCATGTCAGCGGACATTTACGCGGAGTTCGATTCCCAGCTGCCCTGTCACCGCAGCGACATGGAGGAGTGGGAGAGAACTCTGTTGGCGGAGGCCACTGGGGGTCGCATGAAGCTGATCAAGAGAGAGCCGAGTGACTTTGTTGGTGATGACTTGTCAGCGTGTTCGTCCCAGTCCTCCTCGGCGAGAGAGGGGGATTGGGGTGGAGCGACGGCGCCCGTGCAGCCATCAGAGGCCCTAGAAAGCTTGGCCAAGTTGAAACGCTTCAGTGCCAGCAACATTGGCTTACTGACCACTGTCTTCGAGTTGGAGAGCTTGCTGCTGGATTCTTTGGGCTCCTCCTTACGGACTTAAAAACCTTGGTGTTGCTGTGGTAGTTTTCAGCATATCTGGGTCTGCTTGTTGAAGAGTGTGCTGCTGGACTCTTTTGGACCCCCCCTTACTGACTGGACTTAAAAGTTTGATGTTGTCATGGCTGTTTTCAGCATATCTTGTCTGGGAGTTGGACAGTCTGCTACTGGACTGTTTTGGCTTACAAACTTAAGGGCTCAGCATTGTCCTGGCAGTTTCAGCATCTCAGGGTCTCATGAGAATGACAGGGCTTGTGTTCTTTCATTCTTTCAACTGTGCATAGACTTAAAGAAGATCCAAACTTATAAAATGTTAAAAGGAACACAATTTTAATATGACAATACAAAACGTGATAATTTTCAGGGTAAGCCCCCTTTTCAAGTGACAAGAGAACAGATCAAAAGTGAAAAATGACAATGTACTTATCCAGCATCAGTTGTGTTGTGTTCTGAGTGTTTGGAGGAATTGAAGAGTTTGATGTGGGGGCAGTTCCAGCAACATTGGCTTGTTGACCACTCTGTGCGAGTTGGAGAGTCTGCTGGTGGACTCCTTTGGCCCCTCCATACGGACTTAAAGGTTTGGCATTGGCAGTTTCAGCATCTCCGGGTCTTAAGAGAATGACTGCTTTTGTGTTCTTGTGATTACAGAGGCCATTGGTAACCATAAGGCCAGTAGTGACGCTGTACAGTGTTCTGTCTGCCCAGACGTACTGATCCTCACTCAGAAAACTCTGTTTCTAAATTTGAAATAAAATCAGCGGGCATTTTACAAAAACTAAAAGCCCTGATTTGAAGTGTTTATTTCGATTGCTTCTACTGATCAAACAAAACATGCTTTGACAAATAAACACGAAAATTAGTGGTGTGCTTTTCTTAGCCTGTCAGCATTAGGACTATTACAGGCCAGAGTTCACAGAGTGCTCCAAGAATCATGTTTTCAACTCATGTCATATTCTTTTTCTTTTTTCTTATTTTTGCTGACTGCCCCTAAAGACATCAGGGATTTTTCTGTCATTAGATGGAATTCTGTCAATTGAGGAGCAGCAGTAATCATTCTTGAGGAGAGAGATACGTACAAAATTATTTTTGAGCATGTTCTGGGGCATTTTTTGTTTTGTTTTTTGCAACAGATTTGTGAATTTCCATCGAAATTTATGTTTTGAAATCTAATATCTGCATTATCATAGTCCTGCTGTTTTAACAAGAGATCATGTCAGAAATACGACCCTCTTTAAAAAAGAGTTTCCTCATTTGAGCCATCCAATCTTCATGCATCGTTGTTTGCTCAGGTATAACCAGCCTGGTTGATTAGGCTTTAAAATATCAACTTACTTCCTGGTCTCTCTCACTACTTTTCCTCATTTCCAGAAATCCCTTCAGGTCACGAGAGACTCCTGCCCATGCATGGCAACAGCCAATGAAAGCAATAAAAGTGGATTTTTTAAAGTGGATTTTTTTTATGCTGTTCTTATTTGAACTGTGGATGAGTGTGCATTTTTCTTATTATTTTTCTTGTCATTGAAATGCAAATGAACTCAGCATAGCTTGTTGGCACAGATAACTGTATGTGTGTAAATGACATGAATGCACAACCAATTAAGGGCACAGGGCTTTAATGTTTATTTTGTCCTACTTGACAAATGTTCAGACATTTTGATGTGTGTGTATGTGTGCATGCGTGCATGACAGAGAGGAGAGAGAGTTTAGTGCCATGATCACGTTTGTCTTAGGTTTGCTTTACTGAGCCTAAAATTGAAGGTACCAAAGAGTTTCATGTAAAACATTGTCAGCATTAATTTGTTAAATTTATTAAAATTTTATAGCAATTATTCATTTGTTTTGTTTGCATGTTCAAATTTGCGATAAGAGAAATCTGTTTTATTGTTTTTTTTAAGTATAGTATCAAGTGGGGAAAAAAAAATGCAGACAATTTATCTTTTTTTTCCCTCTTTTATTTTACATTATATATTTAATTATTTTTTACTAACAAACACACAAGTTACAATACACAACAAATACAGTTCTCTGTTATCCTTCTGACAGGCACAATATGATCTGGACCTTCTTTGGAAGAACGGAACCAAATCAGGAAGTTGGATCCGGCATTATGGGGGGCGGGGATAGCTCAGTGGCTAGAGCGCCGGACTCGTGATTGAAAGGTTGTGGGTTCGAATCCCTGCAGGAGCGGCGGGAGAATTTTCTTCTCCATGGTCGACTTTCTGTGCTGACTCTTATTTCGGTATCCGTTCCACCCCCGTGTTACCACAGTAGCACGTAAAAGATCCCGTCATTCTGCCAAAAGTGCAGGTGGCAGGTTACAGCTAAACACGCATACACCTTACGTATGTGGCTTTGCATGAAGTGACATGGAGCATGGTTGTATGGTGTACACAGACCTTGCGCCGAGACGGCAGCAGTTTCATGTGGCACTGGCCATGCCAGCGCTGGAAGTACACCACTTTGGTGGATATTCAAAAAAACGCGCTATAAAAAGCTGGTCACTCATGTAGAATTACATGCGAGCGCAGTGAGTCTGCTCAAGAGAGCGGAGATTAGCGCTATATAAGCGATCATCAATCAATCAATCAATATATGATCAGCCCTGATTCTGGCTGCATGCTGGCTGTAATGGCCATAACTGGCTGTAACCAAAATGCTTCCAAATCGGATCCAGCATGTTTATTGGGATATCAGAGCAGTGGGTTCTTATTTTTCACACAGAGATTTAGTGCAAAACAGGCCCATATCCAATCTGGACAGCCTGGTCAGGTTTTGGCCAAACACATCTGGTCCAGAAGAAGCCGGTGTGCAAAAATTATCAGGTCCGGTTTTGGCAGAATACAAACAGCCTGCTGTCAGTTTCCTACTTCCAAACTGCATTATGTTCTTCCACAGACGGCCCAGATCATTGTACAAAACCAGCTTCCAAACCTATCTGGATCAGATGCAAATCAGATCCAGCATGTTTACTGGGATGCTGCATTGATGTATGTACATGTATGCACATCTCCTAGAGAGCAACTGCTTTGCATCACCATAAGGATGCATTGTCCGCCAATAATAAAATGGCTTTGTCAGACTGTAGCTGTGACTCCTTACAGCCGTCCTGTATGGTTGGCCTGGAGGTGCACAGCAATGGCTACCTCTTCTGACAAATGCCAGTAATAAAATGGCTTTGTCAGACTGTGTAGCTGTGGTTCCTTACAACTGTTCCGGTATGGTTGGCCTGGAGGTGCACAGCAATGACTGACTACCTCATCTAACAAATGCCCACTGTCGCTTGCAAAAACTGGAAAATGTCCTCCGTTTTCAACATTCCTAAACGCAGTTTAAAATCTTTTGGTCAGTGCTCTTCCAGTTTAATTGCTACAGCTGTCTGGAATTCACTGCCTGCTGGTCTGTGAAATCTTCCCACTATGTCTGAATTCAAAACCCAGGTCAAGACTTCCCTGTTTAGACGGCCCTTTTTCACAAACTGAGGCATACCATTCTTGTGAGCATAGATTTTGTGCACGTCTTTGTGTATGTATGTGTATGCACAATGTGTGCTAGCACATTGTGTTTTTGTCCTGCAAAAACATTTCTGAGCCATCCATTATTAATATTATTATTATAACTCGGTTGAGTAGCATACAGCAAAACTAAGAAGGAAAAAAAGACAACAATGGCAACAAAACAGGAATAGATCAAATTAAATCAAATTTAAAACAACAACAAAAACTTAATGACAAAGTCCAGGGACCTACTGCTGGTAAACTGAAATGCTGCATCAAGCAACAGTTCCATTTTTTTATTTTTTTTATTTTATTTTATTTTTAAGGAATGCAACTCTATGGAGAGAAAAAAAGGTGAGAACTTCTCAAAAAGTTATCTCCGTTTCCTGGTAGTTGGTATACAGGCAAAGAAATGGGGGTGGGGGGTAGAAAAGTTAGAACTCGCACTAAGCATTGGTTTAGTTCACAAAATCAACCTACAAGGGAGTTAATTAGCACTCAAAATACATAACAAGTACAACAAAGACCTGAGTCACCTACAGTAGCTCTTACCTGGCATGCAGGTACATACAAGGTACATAAACTCTGCAAAAATTGTAATCATAAGCACAAACAATGAACTCAAATTTATTAAGTGTAGGAAATTTTCAAACCAAGAGACCTGTACAACTGTAAAATGTACAATATGACACTAATTACACGTATCACAGCCTGAAGATCACAGTCTGCAACTAAAATGCACTCAAACTTATTATGGGTAGGAAATCTTGGTCAAACCAAGAGACTTGTATGACTTTCATGTACAAGTGTAAAATGTACAATATGACACTAATTATAGGTATCACAGCCTGAAGAAGATCACAGTCTGCACTAAAATGCACTTTTTTCTTTTTCTTTTTTTAAGAAGAAAAAAAATCTTTTTTTTTCTTCTTCAAATGTTGCTTGCGAGGGGAAAAGTTGCTACAGAGAGGCAAAAAGCACCCGTGGTTAACAAAGCACCTTTGAACAATACTGTGCAGGATTACAGAATTCAGTGCATGTACACCAAATAAGTATAAAACAAGACCACACACATGCTGCTGTTAACTCCCCCACCCCACCTCCCCCCAACCCCCTTTAGACAATAAATGTTTAAAAGTATGTACATACACACACACACACATCCACACACACTTGCGCACATGCATACACACTGCAGGATAACAGAATTCCAGGCATGTACAGCAAATAAGCATAAAAACTAAACAAGACCTCACAGATATGGCTGTAAACTTTCCCCCTTTAGACATTAAATGTTTAAAAGTATATGCACATACACGTCTGTGCGCATGTGCATATGCACATGCACGCACACACGCATACTGCTTAATGACAACATCAAAAACAGTCTGAAACACAGACCAATACATGTACATAGCTCTTGCGGTCAATTGTGAAAACATCTGTACTATGCAGCGGGCAAGAAACGCTAGCTGCCATCTAATACCTAGGACTGAGCAAAAACATACACACCATACCCAAACCATGCTACTATGTCTATGTTTAGCAACGCGTTTTGTGGTTCTGACTTGAGATTAAACATGTGACATGGACTGTAAAAAAACTCACCACAGTGCACAGTGAAGTTTTCTCAAACAGGAAAAGGGGGTGGTGCAGGGTCAAATACTTTATATATAAAGTGTTTTATAGCACAAACTGCTGCTTGTGCAGAAGGACGTTTGCAAAAGGCACATGTCCAAAATACCCTTCAGGTCCGTTAACAACTAGATTTTAAATGTCCTGTCAACAGAACAGGCTAACCTCGGTGGGACAAATTTGGGCAGTGTCCAAGACACAGGTAATACAGGAAATCAGTCGTACACAGGTCTGAAACCACCACCTCCACCCCTTCCCCCACCACTGCTGCTGGCTCCAAAATTCACCGGTGCATCGTTGCCGACAGGCCGGGACTGTTGTGGAATGGACCCCTCCCCCTGCGTCAGAGCCAGGTAACGGGAATCATCCATTTCCTGGCCAGTCAGCGCGATGTTTCGTAGGTCTGGCATCTCGGCAAACGGCAGCCAGTCTTGGCCTGACACAGAAGCAGAGTCATGATGTATCAAAATTGCTTTCAAGCCCATTTGTGATTGTGGTAACTAAAAGTGGGTATAAGTAACCTGGAGCTCAAGGTGGAAAGGCACAGTATGTTACCAGTGCTTAGCTTCAGCCGACAAAGAGCCCAGCATTCTTTCACCATGATCCACCAAACCAACAGGAGGATCAGCAGTCAGTGGTGCAGAGTTAGGACAGGAGAGTCAGGGGTGCAGAGCAAGAGAACGCTTCTCAAAAGCCAACAGTTAAGCACCATCAAGCATGGTCACCATGTGGCTGGCTGACCGCTTCATGCACTAGGCTTTGCGCCTGCCCCAAAGAGATAATAATAATAATTACAAATGTCATTAACAATGCACCTGTCCCAGTTCTAAA
The DNA here is from genome assembly GCA_018857735.1 of Alviniconcha marisindica. Lineage (NCBI taxonomy): Eukaryota > Metazoa > Mollusca > Gastropoda > Provannidae > Alviniconcha > Alviniconcha marisindica. The sequence goes on from JABMCL010001542.1 coordinate 59,053, forward strand.
AACAAGCTCCAAGCACAGTAAGCTTTACACAGCAGACTCATACTACATAACTAAGAAATACATGCATTGAAAACAGGATCTAGGTAATGTAATTGCATCTGGCAAGACAAAGATTAAGACCAACTGATAAAAAAAATAATTATGTGCAGACTACAAAAAGTCCTTCGGTTTACACTATAAAAGGTCCTCTGCATGTATACATATACAAAAAGATCACATACACATGATGTTAAAAAGACCCTGCAGTCCATGCCCAAGTTGGATTGATAATAGAAACACGAAACAGCCGAGCATGCACTGAAAGTGTTGAGGTCTTTGAAAATGTTAAAGTTGGGCACTGTATGAAAGGTGTGCTTTCTAGGGTAAAAATGCTATTTTCGTTACTTTGGGCTGTCCACCAAAACAGCCTGCACTCCATGCCCAAGTTGAATGGATAATAGAAACACTGAAACAGCCAAGCATGCACTGAAAGTGTTGGGGTGTTCAAAAATGTTAAGTTAGACACTGCATGAAAGGTGTGCTTTCTGGGGTAAAAATAAAGTGCTGTTTTTGTTACTTTGGGCTGTCCTTCAGTCACAGTGGCTCTGTAAGACTGTTTCTGTAGTGACTGATGAAATTTAATTTTGTTTTGTTTTTAGTGCCTATGGCATGTTTTCAGGATTGAAAGCTACACATGAGGCATTGGTATATCATTTTCTTTATGCTCTGTTTAATCTGAGGTTTTTGCCAATACCATTGCAGCAGTCTGTATGCTTAACACTTCATTGTATGACAATGGCTAAAACCTAATGTGTACTCTTGTATTTTCTTCCTTTCAACTGTGAGCTTACTGCTCCATGCTCATAAACGTGGTACACCACCTCTTGCATTTATATTGCACACCAGGGCAATGAGTGGTAAATACACTTCATTTAGTTGCGTATGCATACTCACCCACTGGCAGCCCCTTCTCACGTCTCGAGTCCTCTGTGTCAAAAAAGGTCTCGTGCAGTTCCCAGTGTTTGTCACATGCCGCACACAGAAAGTCAGAGTTGAACTGACTGCATCCGCACCCTGCAAATCCCCAAAGTACACACAGGTCAACACTCTGTGGAAATAGGGGTATAAGCTCAGTGGTTAGAGCACTGGACTCATGATTGAAAGGTTGCAGGTTCTAGCCCCTGCATGAGTGGCGGGAGAGTTTTCTTCTCCAGGGTCAACTTTCAGTGCTGACTCTTATTTCGGTATCCATTCCACCCTGTGTTATTGCAGTAGCATGTAGAAAATCCTGGTCATTCTGCCAAAAGTGCAGGTGGCAGGTTACAGCTAAACATGCATGCACCTTATGTATGTGGCTTTGCATGAAGTGACATGGTGCGTGGTTGTATGGTGTGCGCAGAACATGCCGAGATGGCAGCAGCTTCTTGTGGCACCAGCCATGTCAGCACTGTAAGTACACCACTTCAGTGGATATTCAAAGACATGTAATAAAAAACTAATCACTCATGTTGAATCACATGCGAGCACAGTGAGTCTGCTCAAGAGGAGAGGATAGTGCTATACAAAGTGATCAATAACAACAATAACTTCCATGGTTTGCCTGAGCTGGTGAATCAGTCCCAGTGCAAGGAGAACAGACAAAATGACCTTTTCTGATGGGGAAGGAAGATCGCATTGTTAAAGAGTTGGGTTGAGTGAAGAGGTGCCTGGAAGAGAGAGGCATGGAAAGATCTTGATCAGTGCTTGGTGATCTTCCTTGAAAGGATGATAAAGGCCATTGTCAATCAGATGAACACTGGAACTGTTTCAAAGGCAATGCTGGGGAAACTCAGATTTTGAGAGTCAGGGTGGAGCATGTATGAGCTTTTCCCAGCGCAGAGATAACATCTTTAGCTAAACTAAAATGAACTGAAGAGGCTTCTGTCTCGATATACGTTACGCATGTTACGTTTGTTCAGTGCTTTGAGCCCTGGGGTAGGCACTTTACAAATTTCAATCATTATTATTATGAGGGAAAAAAGCCATTCAGCATAAAACACATCCACATGTCTAGCCTTTAAAAGCACACACAAAAATGTAATCCAGATAAATCACGTTACCTGCAGTTTTACATCGTCTTGTGTTGGGGTCATGGAAGTTATGTGTGTGCTTGCACTTGCACTTGGCACGCCATGCGGCAGGGTCAAAGTTGCGACGCCGCTGAAACCAAAACTCCCCGATGTCCTCAGGGCGGTTAGGAATCCATGCATATGCTTTGCACGTGCAGCCTGCAACCTTGCATGGGACTCGCACGCTCTTTCCTGTAAACAGCAGAAACAAAAAGAGTTTAATTTCCCCTGCTTGACTGACATCAATCTCCAGTCTGGTTCCTAAAGAATAATACTGTAAAGCACCTACTTACAACGTGACAGGGGAAAAGCTACCCAGTAACTGAAATTAAAAATAAAAAGCTGATATTTTAGAAATGCAATATCCAGTCTGGTTCCTAAAGAATAATACTGTAAAACACCTACTTACAATGTGACAGAGGCATTGCTACCCAGAAATTGAAATTGAAAATAAAAGGCTGGTGTTTTAGAAATGCAATGACCCAATAGTCAGTTGCTTTCTTATTTGTTGGTTTCCCCACTACTACTATTTGCCCATGCCCCATCCTGCCCTTATATGGAATGTAAAGCAGGGATATATTGTAACATGCACAGTGGAGAATGCACACCAGGAACCCATCATATTCCATCTGTACACTTGAGCATAGTTTAAGCAGAGAAGCAACCGCTCATTGAGTATGTCTCCATTGTATGTCTGATGAGTACACCATACATGATACCAAAGAAGACTCAAACACAATGAAGCACAGAAAAAAAAATATATATAAAATAATCACCTGTAAATTTGTCATGTTCACTAAGTGGGTGATCACAGAAGCAACGTGACTTGATGTTCACACGCTGGCAGTCATGCTTAAACTCAGGACACCTCCATCCAATGTATATGCCTGAAATGAAGAAGGATAACATACATACTGAGATGAAGAATATAACTTCTGCTTTAAAAAAAAAAAGCAGCCCAGCAGGTTAGAGCACCCCCACCCCCTCCATTCCCTTAGTGACTTAGTGATTCACCCACACTTTAAAAAAAATGCATGTGTGTGTGTGCGTGTGTGCATACATGCGTGCGTGCATGTGTGCATTCATGCATGCGTGCGAATGTGTGTGTATCTGTGTGTGCGTATGTGTGTGTGTTTGTATGTGTGTGCATGTGTATGTATGTATGCATGTGTGTGTGTGTGTGTGTGTGTGTGTATGTGTCTGTGTGTGCGCATATGTGTGTGTGTTTGTATGTCTGCATATGTATGATGTGTGCACACACATGTGTGTGTGTCTGTGTCTGTGCGTATGTGTGTGTGTTTGTATGTGTGTGCATGTGTATGTATGTATGCATGTGTGTGTGTGTGTGTGTGTGTGTGTGT
>JABMCL010001542.1:65000-175000 GCA_018857735.1 Alviniconcha marisindica
AACATTACTGTACTGACTTTCTCACTAAAATGTGTTTAAAAAACGCTTCTACAGATATATCTCAGTGTTGAGTGCGCACGGCCAACATACAACTTGTTTGCCCTTAAAAATCATGAGGTAAGATTCGAAAATGATTAACTACTAACTTTCATATTACTGTGAGGGAGAAAAGCGTCACATTTTTCGTTTCCTTTAAGAAATAATAACAACGTCAGCTGAATTTATATAAGTCCTTATGACTCACAGTTACGAAGAATTTCAAAGAGCGCCGCCATTTGTAAACAACGATTGTTGTCAAGCCAGAAAAGAATAATCAGGCCTAGAACATGTACAGTATTACTTTTATGTAATCTTATTAGCATATTAAACATACTGTGTTTATTTTTAAGCGAAAGTATTTCGATCTGAAAACTTGAACAAATCTCGTTGAAGTAGAGAATCGAAAGCGAAAGGACAGTCAAAATGGCGGGGCGTGGAAGAGGACGTGGTCGCGGCGGGCTTTCTTTTAGTACTGATACTCTTGGAATTCAGCGAGGTGATATTATATCAATTCCAGGACTGCAGCCTCCACCATTGTTTCCGGTAAGACTACTGAACTAGATTTATTTTTATTTTTTAAATCCATGTTCCTCAAAATGTTAAATCGTCTAAACTTTATATGAAATAGTAGAATTGAAGTACCACGACGTAGTACTTACAACCGCTTACATTTTTAGAAACTTACCAATCCGAAACAATTGACAACTTGAAACTGCTGATAACACAGTGACATGGACGGCATCCAAATTTTACATCCATTTTTTTAACCTGTGCTGCTGAAGACGGAATATTTTTGGTTAACAGAGCCACTGTTTTTGTAACATGTCTGGCTACTTGCTTTGAGCAGTGGGTCTATTTAGAGAGATACTGTGGCATACTGATGACGAAGAGTTAAACCGTGCAGTGAACAACAGAAAGGATTACTCTAGTCGATTCAGATACATGATTAGGTATGTAATACTATTACTAATAATAGTATTAGTATACATGTATTTATAACTAAATTGCATGCTGTCTGAATAAATGCCCCACAGTTATGTGCTTGGGGAAAAAAATATATACAAAAAACAGACAAACAAACAAAAACCTAACTAAACTGACTGAGTAATTTTTGACAAGCACAGTGTTTTAAATCTGAAGGCCAGCTTAAGCTGCAGATTCACATCATTGGCCAGTGTCAGCCATCTGAATGTGGGCAACACAACAAGACAAGATCATCATCACCATCATGATAATGATAATTTAGCAGTCATTTCTATAATGTGGTATCTCACCAACAAGGGTGAGCACAACTTGCTTTACAATTACATGATCAACGAAATGTATATTATATACATAAAACGTATTGTATTCCTTGCACAACACACACACAGTCTCTCTCTCTCTCTCACACACACACACACAACACACACACACACACACACACACACACACACACACACACATCCCTCCCTCTCTCTCTCTCTCGCTCTCCATGCCTATATGTATATAAATGATGCCTATAATTTTATATTTACTCATCAGTAGCTTAGCAAGGACTAGTTGTTAGACAGGTTTTTGACTAAACCTAAACTACAATCCTTGTAAAATAAAGTTTTCAAGTTCAAGTTTGAACCCCCCCCCCCCCCTTTCCTCTCTTTCTCTGTACAATCACTGCAGAAATTCCTACTGTCATCAGGAACATTGTATTGACACTAATTATGGAGTCTCACTTTGCAAGGCTTTTCAGGCTTCCTGAACTTTCCAGTCATTAGCCAAGTGAAAAAACAAAATGGTTCACAGGGCAGATTGAGCCATTGCAGAATAGTGGAACCAGTTCATCAGTTGCTGGATTGTATCTTGACACAGTGGTCAGTGCTTGTGGTCTTGAAGGGATCAGCTGTTCCTTGGCTACCCCCACCCTGGACCCCATAGGCACACCAGTGACATTGCACAACTGACCTTTGCATGTGCAGCCTCTGCAATACAAACCCATCCCGCTGCTGGACAGCAGTGAGTCCCAGAAATACCTGATGGACGTCAAGCAGGAGATCCAAGTCAAGTGTCGGCAGTCGCCGTTCTTTATCACACTGGAGGAGAAAAAGTGTGACATTGAGCGCTACTCAGACAGATACCAGCCAAGCCACCAGGAAGTGCACAAAAAGTGGGCACCAGGTGAGCGATAGTTCTTGGCACTGCCACAAGTTTGCACTAGCACTAGTAGTAGTAGCATTGCTGGTGAGATGACCTTTAAAAAAAAAGACTAATGCCATGAAAATATTTACTGAATTGAGTGGTTCGAAATCAGGACCCCAAGTTTAAAAAAAAATGGAGATGGAGAGTAGATTGCTGTGGCTATAACTGGGATTTTAACCTGCAACCATTTGATTCAAGGTTGAAGATTCACAGGTCAGTCTCAAAATGTGTTTGTTTGTTAGCATTCTGCTGTTTGTTAGCATTCTGCAGTTAAAACCTTGAGGTTCACTTAATGTTTGTTCGTTTGTTAGCATTCTTTAGCTAAAACTCCGAGGTTCACCCAATGTTTGTTTGTTAGCATTCTGCAGCTAAAACCCTGAGGTTCACCCAATGTTTGTTTGTTAGCATTCTGCAGCTAAAACCCTGAGGTTCACCCAATGTTTGTTTGTTTGTTAGCATTCTGCAGCTAAAACCCTGAGGTTCATCCAATGTTTGTTAGCATTCTGCAGTTAAAACCCAGAGGTTCATCCAGTGTTTGTTTGTTAGCATTCTGCAGCTAAAACCCCGAGGTTCATCCAGTGTTTGTAAGTAAGCGTTCTGCAGCTAAAACCCTGAGGTTCACCCAATGTTTGTTAGCAATCTGCAGCTAAAACCCAGAGGTTCATCCAGTGTTTGTTAGCATTCTGCAGCTAAAACCCAGAGGTTCATCCAGTGTTTGTTAGCATTCTGCAGCTAAAACCCTGAAGTTCACCCAGTGTTTGTTAGTACTCTGCAGCTAAACCCCTGGGGTTCACCCAGTGTTGGGTGAGAAGGAAGCATGTATAGCTGTTTCCCCCACATCTGTACATACTGTTGTACATGTACACAGGTGTGCAGTGTTGCCTGCCACTCTGGCAGCTGCACTCCGACTTTGGGGATTTTGATAATGGAGTTTGCCATGTCATGAAGATTACTAATACTATGTCTGAGAGTAACCCAGATGCAGAACTCTTAAAACACAACAGACATTTTGTTTTAGCCCCAACATTCTGACGAGTGATGATGAGATGCCTATGATAACTAATGACAATTTTAGCAGCCTCTGATCTGGCCAGACTCATGCATAATAAATTATTATTATTTCTTCTGCTTTACTTTCATATTCCCCCCCTCCCTTTAATAAGGGCAGTGCAGATGAAAAGTTAACTCTATTTCCATAAAAATAACCTCAGGATAACCTTAGATGGAATGGGGTGGGGGGGAAGGGGGGGGGGGGGGGATTTCAGGAGGTGGAGGGGGGGGGGGTCATGCCCCCAGACCCCCTAGATTTCAGAGTTTTTCCTTTGAAGCTATTTTCATGCCTGCTTGTCCTGAGGTAACTGTGTGCGGTTGACAGGACATTCAACTCCAATTGCTAACTTAGTAACTAACACCCCACTTCATTCCTACCTAGATTGGAGTATGTTCCCTGAGGAGCTGAAGCCCAAGAAGAGGAGGAAGATGGGAACCGTGCCACCAAACCTTGCATCCGCAAAGCGGACAGGCGCAGTGGAGGATGTCTTGTCCAGGCTTGAGGTATGAGAGACATCTTTGAATACCTTTAGTTTTCAGACTCTAAGGCAATGCTTCTTTGCTTCATATTTGACCCCCACAACAGACAAGAATTGGGTTAGCTGATTTGCATATATATATATATATATGCTGTGCTGTTTGTTTTGGGAAAATGATGCCCCATACACTGTTCTGATTGGTTCTGAGTGGCAAATTCACTGAACTTTACCACTCTCCCTTACTGGGACACCACTGAAGTTGTGCCTTATATTTGGGAGCACCTTATCTACAGGTTTCTTTGTTGTTGTTTTTCAGTTAAATTTCATCCAGAGTCGCCATGTAGTGTGGAAGTTATGGTACATCATTCACATCAGCACAGATAGGAGTCTCAGGAGGTCAGCAGAGTAGAAGCTTAAGATCTCAAAATACCCAAAATGTGACATAAGGCTGATTTCATGGGGGAGGGTCACTTATCATGATAAGTGTTTGATTGCAGGAACTAGAAGAAGAGAAGACCAGGAAGAACAGCATCACAGCAGAAAATTCAGGAAACGAGGAAGAAGATGATGAAAACAAGGAAAAGGAGGAGGAAGAGCAGGTTGCAGAGGATGAGGAAGAGCTTGACGAGGAAGAGGTACAATTCTTCTTTGTATTTAGTGCCCCTGTATATATGTGCACACACACACACACACACATGCACATGCACTGACACACACACACACACACACTCCCACATGCTTACACACATGCATGCATGCATGCAATACCCCATACTTGTCCATTTTCCTATTTCCTGACCCTGACAGACCTTTTCAAACTGGTGCTGACTGTTTCAGGAAACAGACTACAACCAAACCTACTTTGATAACGGTGAAGGTTATGGCGATGATGATGATGACGATGATGAGCCTGTCTACAGCTGAAGATAGGCAACACCCTGATCGCTCATGCAGATGGCACTATCGCTGACCATGGTGATGAGAGGATGGAAAACGGTGATGCTGAGCCAGCTTGTCATACAACTGGGTTGGAAAGAGAGAATTGGAGGAGGCGCTATTGGCACTGATGATGACAGTGATGGTGAGTGTGTGTGCAGCTACAGATTGGCTTGATGGAACTGACTGAGATGTTTGTGATGATGCTTGTAACTCCAGGCACTGGTGGCTATGAGGTGATCCTGTTGAAAAGGTGGTGACATAAAAGTAAGGACTCAAAACAAACGAACACAATGGAGCAAAACAGAGCCAACACCAGGATTTCAACTTCGTGCTGGAGATGTTGGCAGTGCATGTGAAGGCCATGTTTAACTTTCAATCTGTGGTGATGTTATTAAGCATCGCATTTTTAGGACGTCGGTGTTCAGAGATTGATGAGGACAGCACATCGTTGAGAGCAGATGGTGATTGTGATTGTCCACAGATTACGTGCCAGATTTTTATTTATGAACATTGTCCTCAATCTCAGGGTAAATTAGCAGCATGGCAAGTGCACTTGCTGACTCTGTGTTAAGCCTGTTCTTAAATGGGTGAACATTTGCTTTACAAACATAGTTCCAGGTATTCATTGAACGTAGTTCTTAACTGGGCGAACTTTTGCTTCACGAACCTAGTTGGTGGTATTCATCGAACTGCGATGAAGCTATATTGAGGGTCCCAAAAGCTTCGCTCATTCTCTGGGAATATTCGCCCAGTTCGTCGAACATTGCCTCTGATTGGTTGAGAACAAAGAGCTTTCCTGTGGATGAAGAAGAAATAAAAAATAAAAATGGATGACGATGTTGATACTTCACTCACTTCGGACAGAATTGACCTATTTGTTGACTTGTGGGAGGCGCAGCCTTGTCTCTGAGAACCAAAATGATATAGTAGTTAGTTGAATTACCCTGTGAGGGATGATTAAAGTATATTGACTTTAGCCTACATTTTGGAGTCATGTTGTCTGCTGCGCTTCAGCCGCAAGTTCGGGCCGAAGTTTGCATCTCATTATAAGCCAATTAAGAACGAAGCATAGTTCGTCGAACTGTCTGAACCATGTTCAGCAAAGTAAAAGTTCAATTAAGAAATGAATTATAGTTTGTCAAACTGTTCAGAGTATGTTTGGTGAACAAACTGTTCACCCAATTAAGAATGGGCTTAATGGACACATCTCCACCCATTCTTGTGGAGCTGGGTGCTCAACAGAAAGCCAGCCTTTGCTTTGGCAAAAACCAGAGTGGGTATCTGTTTTTTCCATGTTAAACTATGCTTTAGTTTTACACTGGCCTGTGCGTGTGTGTGGTGTATGTGTGTGTGAGAGAGAGAGAGAGAGAGAGAGAGAGAGAGTGAGTGTCTTTGCTTGCATGTGTGCGTGCATGCATGTGAGTGTGTGTGCATGTGTATGTAGGTGTGTTTAAAGCATAGGCATGTGTTGAATTATGAATAGTAATGGTCCACTCTGGTTGAGAAAAGCAAAGGCCTTTTAATGATGAACAGGCTGGACATGTAAACTATAGATTGTGGTGTATTGGAAAAACAGAAGCTGGTGAAGAAGTGTATTTCTTTTTGCAAGTTTGTGTTATTAAAGAGACTGCAATCTGCCTTGAAATATGTTTCTGTGGTGTTGCAAATTTGTGTACATACAGGTATGAATAATGAGTATGGCAACATCTTACACACACACACACACACACACACACACATATTTCCATGGTATTTATTATCCTCATCAAGTATGTACAACTGGAAGCATTAAAGTAATTTCAGTCACTGTTATGGTATTGTACACCCAATCTCATAAAACACACACTTTTTCAGTTCCAGCACAGACATGGTAGTCCAAGATATACACTTTCACACACACACACACACACACACACACACACACACTGATGTAAGTTCCATGACTGTACAACTGTGCCAAGAGGCTAGTACATTTATCACAATCTTTTCTTGCTCAGACCAAGTATCAAATGCACTTCTGACCAGATCAATTTACAAAATTAGCACATGTACAAAGGTATGCTTTTAACCCCTTCACTGCCGTGTACACAGGCTTGCCATATGCTGGGGAATGAAATGGTAAATTTAAAATCCTTTATCTGTCTCTGCCCATCTATCATGAGCATACAGAAGGATTTGCACCCATGTACACAAACTAGATTATGTTCGGCGAACCTAAAACCAAACAAAGGTCTTCACTAAAAAGTGCTCCCTTCCACCTGGAAACGTGCATGGCTGAGGCAGTGAAGGGGTTAAACAACTCCACACCCACTCATAATGCCAGACACCCACAGGACCCCCCTCTCCCTTCCCTCCCTGATAGTTTTAGATTTTCAGCCAACACGAGTCGCATGCTTGACAGGCTATGTAAAGATGAAAAGCACACAGCAGTCCTGCTGTTCACTTTGGGCTTCTCAGTTTCAATAAAACTCATTCTTACTTTTTACAATGTATACATGTTCCAGCACATATATATCCACAACCCTCATCACAGTCCTTTAATGTGCACAGATGTTGGGACATACGATAATTCAGGTTGGTCTAATAAGCTCTCGGCATAACTTGCTCTTAGTCTTATTATCTAATCCATCCCCCACACATGAAACTGCAATGAAACAATTACATTCAAAATTTCCCAGAACACGTATGCCACTGTGGTGTATGGCTGTACTGGCTTAAGATTAACATACATTTCAAATGAAATCTCAGGGTTGGTTGCAACTCTAACCTGAGGCACGTGACATCACTTCATCTCGTATGTGTATTTTTAAAGCTAGGTTTCCTGCAGTCCACAAATGCAATCCACATAATACCAATAATGTACAATTATGATGCACTCCCTGATGCCCTGAGCGCATTCAAAAACCCGTTATTGCTTTTGTCTACTCTGGAACACAGAAATGGTATCCACAAATCAAATGTATCCCTCCTCTCTTTTCCAGGCAAGATATTGCTCCAGCTCTCTCAAAAGGTCATGCCACTGCATGAAGATGCTATCCACATTCCATGAAGATGCTCTGCAAATGCAGAAAGATGTGGTCCTTTTTTTTTAAAGATCGCATTGCATATCGGCATAGCAGGAAGCAGTCCCTATTTCTTACTTGCTGGACTTTTTCGTTGTTGATGGCTTGCATTTGTGTGTGTGTGGACTGCAGTAAACAAGGCTTTACATTTCAGAGCCTCCGCTAGACTGGCATATGCCGGTTTTTACCAGTAAATGTTTCCCTAGTACCAGTGAAAAATAAAGTCACCAGTACCAAGTACCAGCTGAAACTGAGCGCTTTGTGTGACTTGCTGGAGATACTCTGTACACTAGGTTCAGAAGTAAGTGGAAGCTCCGGCTAAACAAGATTGCTTCCGGTGTTGATCAGCAAGCAAAACCATGAATGTTCAGTCACACCAGAAGCTGTACATGTTGCATGCTAGAAGTGACCCCCTCCTCCCCCCCTCCCTTGGACAGGTCCCAAAATATGAATGCTGACAACAAGATAGCTACTGGACTGTTTCATTTTTGTTTGGGTAAAGCAGCTGTGCTGAACGATTTTTCTTGCTCCGCATTTATTGTAGACTGAACTGCGTCAATATGGTGCAATGAAGCATACAGTCGTTGTTTGTTTTGTTTTTCTTGCCCGCCCCAACCAAATTGTATCATCACCCACTTCAATCGAAGAAACCATTGAAACAGCTGTGAAAACCATCACAACCACCAGCTATATAGTGAATGAAGCCAAAATTAGCAACAAAAGTGTGTCTAATTACAGTCTGTAAAGGTGAGGCGTCAGTACATGATCAATTGTTTTGCCAACATGAGCACCGAGGATGGGAACATTGTTACTCGGAAACTAGATCTAGATCAAATGTCAGTGGTGCATACACATACTGAAAGGAACAAATGTGATCAAACTCGCGGGCACATTGTAATATTTGGCCTAGGTAACGTTGACTGTACCGGTTGACTGGGGGTTGGTACCAATTTATTTATTTTTATTGCCGGTACCGCATACCAATAGTCTCAACAGTCTAGCAGAGGCTCTGACATTCAGTTTTTTTTGATTGGTTACTGCTTTAATATTATATTCTCTGCTCTCAAGCAGACACATATTCTAAATGAGTGGGTTACTTACAGTGCTTTTTGGTTGCTCCATGGCTGGTGCCATGTGAAACTGCTGCCATTTCAGCTTGTTCTGTGTACACCGTGCAACCACACACCATGTTACGTCACTTCATACAAAGCCACATACATTGGGTGCATGTGTGTTTAGCTGGAACCTGACACTTGCACTACTGGCAAAATGGCTGGGATCTTTTACGTGCTACTGCAGTAACACGGGGGCAAACGGACACTGAAATAAGAGTCAGCACAGAAAGTTGACCCAGGAGAAGAAAATTCGCTCACCGCTCATGCCAGGACTTGAGCCTGTGACCGTTTGATCATGAATCCAGTGGTCTAACCACTGAGCTGTTCCTGCTCCCCAGAGGTGAATCCCACAGTGTTTTATTTCAAGTTCAGAAGGCCTAAGTGGGGTACACTTTGAGCCACTCTTGGCAGTGATTCGAGGAGCGTGCTCTCTGGCTCCACACAATTTGTCACCAGAGTGTTTTGAGTTCAGCCTTTTGATGACAAATATATAAGCCACTTTTGCAACATAGAAAAAATCTTTTAAATAAACATCAGGAACAATAATCAAGGTCATGCTAAAGAATGCAGGAATGGATCTTGTCATATGAACTAGCAACAATCATCTATCATGTAAACAGAGTAGCCACATTAAATAAAACTAACACAGTCAACGTTCAACTGAGACAAATATTCCCCTCCCCTTTGGAAACCTCACAACAACTACACTCAATACCATGAAAACACCTTTTACTGCTGCAGGCTACAGAACTTTGGAATATACCAGCTTCTGTGAACTCTGTCTTTTACTTCTGAAAAAAGAAGAAAGAATTGCCTTTTAATCTAAAGAACATTAAACTGTTGGTGTTGAGCAAAATAATCAATTTTCAGTGCAGGCATCTAAGAAGATGATTTAATCCTTTATTACCAAATACACTGAATTTCTTGACCATAAAGCACTCCATGTGACAAACCTAGACCAACATAACTGTTTTCAGAAGAAGGGGAGAAAAAAATGCAGTTGTTATAGTTTTTTTGAGACTCTCCAGTAATCACAATTTTTCACTCACAAAGTCTTTATTTTTTTAGATTCAGTAAACAAAGGAGTTAATTAGCACTCTTATTATTTAATTTCTTTATTTTTCAGCTGTCTGTTTCCAATACAGTCTACAGATTATGATGGGTTTTTTTTTTTTGTTCTGCTTCTATGTTCTGCATTCAATCTTTCGTTGGTGTACAATATTTTGGCATAGTTTGTGACAGCATTACAGGGTGTTGAGGCATATTATTTGTCAAATTATTTATATATAAAAATTGGTGGTGGTGGTGGGGGGGGGGTGGGGGGGGATGGGAGGGAGATGAAAAATTTGCAATACTGCTAACTATTGGGTCTTTGTGTCAGTATTATCTGGAATTCTGTGGTGTTGTTAACATGAACATTCCATCCTGAACAGTAGCTTGTGGTCCAAGCTTTGCAATCAAAAAACATTGTTTAGTTTTCTGATTGTAATTACAGCTGTGGGCTGCACAGCATGCCCCATTATTCTTTGTAGATGTAGCTCTATTCCACATACATTTTGCCAATTTACAGGGTCCATGTTCATTGGTATTTCTGGTACTTTACTGGTTAAGATCAGCATATACCCCAGCTGTTGTTCTGTTTGACCCCCACCCCAAATAAAACCAACACAGCAGAGAGAGGTGGTGGTGTGTGTGTGTGTGTGTGTGTGTGTGTGTGTGTGTGTGTGTGTGTGTGTGTGTGTGTGTGTGTGTGTGTGTGTGTATTACAGACAGTAAGAGAGCAGGGTGTTTGCAAATACAGCTGCACTGCAGTAGTAGTAGTAGTAGTAGTAGTATAGATGTCTGTGCATCTGACCAGCTACAGTGAGCATCTGGTTTCTATGAACCAAGTTTGCCACATGATGCCACACAAATTTGAAAAATATCTTTCGCGATCTCTGTTTCATGGCAACAGTTATGGCAGCCACTCATTACTGGCGCAAAAGCTGCTAGGAAAGGTGTGAACAAGGCAGCTGTAAGAGCTAATTTACTGATTGATTCTCGGGACAGTTCAATAGCCTGCTGTGAGAAAACAAGTTTCAGGTAATGAAAATTGTGCCTACATTTTTTTGCAGCAACCAACAAATGGTTTGGTTGAAAGGAAATGGGACAACACCATCAAAATGCCACTGAACATTACATTATAATACCATATACACTGTGTGTGTGCATGATATGTCTTTTCGTGAAGCCATCTGAGTATAAAAGACAAAATTATAAGCAGGGTTTAAGATATGTACTTGCCAATTAAACCACTGTCTACACGAAGTAGTGTTGGTGGCTATGGTTTTCCATAATCAGTTGTATTCCATCCTACGTATAAGAAGAACATGGCCTAAAATCTTTATTTTCTGAACCTGGTGATCACATGCTTGCTGCCTTTTTTAATAAACCTTGTCCCAGATTCTGTGCTGATTGACAAGAGCAGTCCTCTTCACATACAAAACTGGAAGAAGAACAAAACTGAAATCTTGTGCAGCTTGAAACTGATTAAAACTTTAACAGCCCAAAGGAGGTTATTACCATGAAAAGTTTCATCAATGTTTTGTTTTTAACAGTCTCTGAAAACAACACCAACATTACGGATGTACACCAATTTGAATTTTGTTTTTAAATCCTTAAACATATGCCAGATTCACGAAAAAAGGCATTTTGTCTGACATTTTGCCCAGGTATGTAATGGTAATGCAAAGTTTAAACTCGACGCAAGTTTAAGATCTCTTCATTTTTTCAAACCAATATTCCTGTCACTTACATATCACATCAGGTCCAGGTCACAAAAGGTATGAAAATGTAAAAGTTAAAGGGCAATTATCATGATGCAAAGCTTAAATCATAAATGATTTTGCTTACAAAGCTTCCAAGGAAAATCCAACTTGAAAGTTTCTGCTGTGATAATGAGCCAGCCAATCTCACAGGTCAGAAAGCTTCATACTTGATTAGGTAAACTCGTTTTCTGTATTTATAGTCAGCTAATTTTACACAGTCCTCTAACCCCATTTCAATCCAGACGTCTCCAAACACCTTAAAGATAAGCTTAATTAATACACGGTCTCCTAACAAACTGCACACACATACACACACACTGTCACACACAAGCAGTGTAGCCAGTCACTCATACTAACAAGTACAAGTACACTATGAATAATCCTACATTTATAAAGTACTAGTTGTACTACTGGTAGGACCCTCGCAGTGTACCAAATATTTGTACTGTTAACTCTAACACATACAGGCAGTAGACTAGTACACATGATGGTACACATCGACAACAACCCAAAAAACAAATGCCAACAAAAAACATGGCCACTGCAGCCAAAATTTGAAGCAGTAAGGCAGCCGAGTGTGTACTCTATAATAGTATATAATTTTATATATATATATATATATATATATCACTGAATACAGTCTGAATGTCAGCATGAAGAGGGACAAGAACAAGAACAACCCTCTTATTTTTATGAATTTGAGATCAACAAGTATGAACGTAGTCTACATACAAGTGAATCTCCACACTACACTCAACAGTTCACTGACCCAACACACCTCAGAGCTCTCAAAAGAGCTAAACACATTCAGAGTTTGAGAGCTTATTCTGCCATCCATTCTGAATTAATTATATCATGTTGTAAACACTTGTGGTTCGACCACAGTCTATATTTGAACCCCATCCCTCTTAAACACATCAATATATTTAAAAAATGAACCTGCACCTACAGTGCTATAACATTTTCACAAACTTCATCCTCAACATAAATCCTGCAAAATGTGTGCAACACAGTCTCAGTGCTTGTTCCCCATCACCTTTTTATACAGTGAAACGTATTAATCTGAAACAGAACGAGGCCCAGACAGCTCACTCAATCAACACACAAGGGAGTTAATTAGCACTCGAAAGAAAGCTTGTGTGACATCTTTTGAGCACAAATGAACTCCCTTGTGTGTTGATTCAGTCACACATAAAACCTAGGTGTACTCATCCTTCACAACTAATCTCTCTGTGGTATTCAAAATATGCGGTCTGTGTTGGATCTCTCACAATAGGCGAGATCTTTATGATAAAAATGTGTTAGGTTTTCTGTGACTGTCCCTCATGCTGACTAATGTCTTTGCTGCTTGCAATGTGTTTATGCAGTATAGATCTGTGATTGTCCCTCAAAATGACTACCATAATGTCTGTGCCATATGCAAAGTGTTTATGCACTATCTGTAACCGTACTTGAAAATGATTAATGTCTTTGTTGTATGCAAAGTGTTCATTTACTATTTGTGATTATGCCTGAAAATGACAGTCTTTGTTACACACACATAATATGTGTACGTGTGTGTGTGTGCGCAGTGTTTATTTGTTATGTGTGATTGTCCCTCAAAATGCAAAGTGCATCTGCGCTATCTGTGACTGTCCCTCAAGATGATGAATGTCTTTGCAGCATGCAAAATGTTTATGTTTTGTCTGTAATTGTCCCTCAAAATAACCAACATCTTTGTCATATGCAAAGTGTTTATGCGTTGCTTGTGACCGTCCCTCAAAAGGACTAGAAAACTGATGCCCTTACACTTACAGCAGGCAAAATGTGTTCTGAGTCAATATGCACACATCTGTCTGTCTCCTGTAATAAGTAAGGCCTCTACAGTATGTAGAATATGTTGTTGTGTCTTATATAATCACACTTCACAGTGTCTGATGTCTTTATGTCATGTAAAACATTATCTAGCTCATCCTGCCTCAAAATGAAAAAAAAAAAATGAAAAAAAAGAAGAAAGAAGACTTACATCTTTACATAACAGCATATTATAAATATATATATGTGTGCTATGTGTGTTTGTCCCGCAACTCTTTACTCTACAATTTACAAATTTTCTACAGTCTTTTCAAGACCATTTTGTTTCAGAACTGCGAGAATAAATTAAGTTGAAAGTCAATAGATTACTTACTCATCTGCTCACCTTTAACTCACCATACATGACACATGTACATCCTCGACATCACAGTCCAGATGCTCACATATCACCATTTCATGATTATAATTTTGCTTCACCTGAAGCGTGTGAAGCTGTCTAACTAGTTACTCGCAAGGCCACAGAATCATTAGCTTTTCAGCTTGATGGAGAAGTAAAAATTGACAGAATTTTGAAGACCTTGGTTAAATTACTATACTGATTTTCTGCAGACTTTCAAGACCTTGATGATGGCAGATAATTGTTCCCAAACTGTCAAAGACCACAGGAACCCCTGATTATGTAGTATGCAACCTTACCCCCATTTGTTCCCTTATTACATCTACAGCATTATAGTTTTATGTTGAACATCACCTGTACAGCAGCACACTAACTCCACACTGCTGGCTTCTCTCACACAGGTCCACACTTCATGTGCCTTGTTAACCAACCGCTCACTTTTAGCCAGACAGCTCTGCCCACTTAGACAAATGGAGTAAACAACATGTGTTTAAACTCCCACTTCAAACAGTGCAGACCCAAAGTGCTGAAATCATCATTTTCAGAAACAGCACAGGCACATGCTTTGTTTACATTATAATGGTAACTGGACAGCCCACGCACTTGTTTAAGGATGTGTGCTAGTATGCAGGAGCTGACTGGCTAAAACTCCTCTGTCAGTCTGAGGGAAACGAGAGGTCAATTTTGTCATGTTGATAGGTCAGATATGCATAAATGTACATGTGCGTGTCTGATTATGTCACAACAATTCTCAGTCAAGTACTCTTGTTTGTGCTGAATCAGGACCCATCCTTCTCGTGCATGAAATAAGTGATGTAGATAAAGTAGATGGTTGGTATCAAAATGGCTACAGACACAGCAGCAAGCACGATGACCCACCACCGGATGCCACAGTCCGCTCCGTTCACGCCCCTCTTGCCTTGCAGAGGGTAAATACTCTTGTTGGTCAGCATGGAAATCACCTCATCAAGGGACTCCTGCTCTGTGATCGTGGACTGCCGCAACTTGGACAGGTCTTTGTCCATTTTCCTCAAGAATCTGTCGGCCTCCCGCCCTTGCTTGGAGAAATTGTCACGTATACTGACTGTACGCATGACACGCAGCTGTGTTTCTGGGTCGCTGAAGTCAACGTCAGAACACACTGCATCAGAGGGAATGTCGGAATCGGAGGGTAAGGCGGCTCCGTTACGGAGACTGTGCTTGCCTGCTTCACTCTGTTCCTGTTTTGCCAACTCTGAGAGGTAGCCATGGCGACGCATTGGTACTTTTAGGACACGGAGTGCAAAGAAATCCTGGTCCTTGATCAGCTTGTTGATCCTCTTTAACTCAGACACCTGAAGAACAAAAATGGTAAATGCTCAGTTGATTCACATTCAAAAGACAGAAATACGACTTGCACTATTTTATTGCAAACTCTCTTGAAGCCTCAGTTACCTCCACTGAATAAGTATTAAAGTTACTTCATAATAATAAAACTAGAAGTCATTTCTATAGCATGGCATCTCACAAAGGCAAGGATGAGCACACAACTTAACTCTACACAATCAACAAAATGTATACTGCATAATATATATATATATATATATATATATATATATATATATATATATATATATATATATATATATATATATACTGTATTCCTTACATGCCACACACATAACAGCACATTATATAATATATATATAAAAAAGAAGAAGAGTATTATAGTTTTGCTTGTTTATTTGTTTGCTGTCCCAGCTTTTAAATGCATTGTTCCCAACTGGATCATCCCAGCACTCCTACAGCTGTGCCAAGCCATCCCCAAGCCTACAGGGGAAGACGTCACATCACTGGTTAGGCGACCATCCAAGGGAGATGCTGCATTGGTGCCAAGTCACTTCAGTGGAGTTCAGTGAGGCCTGTTCTGATTCAGCATGCCTGCACGTCACCCCCTCCTATGCCCCATGCCAAAGACAAGGTTAAGAAAAGCTGCACGGCCAGACTGAGTCAGTGAGTGAGAATCCCCTCCTCCAGAGAGCAGATTTGCCACCATCTATCTCCATCAGTGGCCCCCTGTAGATTCTCTGATGTTGAATACTTTGATCAGAACTGCACCCCCCCCCTCCACCCCCCTGCACTTCCCCCTAACAAGCAGAAACACTGGAGACAGGTCATCACAAGTGAGAGATGTGTGTGCACGAGTGTGCGCATGTGCAGATGTGTATGCATGAGTGCATGTATGTTGTCTGTGTCTTTACCGGCGTGTTTCTCAGTGCACAAGTTTTTTAGTTTTTTTTGGGGGGGGGGGGTTCTCATCAACATGCCATAAACCAACCACCCTAAGCCAGCCAGGGCTGAAAACTCCCTTGTCTCTGAAGGGATTAAACTTCACAAGCAACCTTCTCACCCATATATATATATATATATAATATATATATGCAAACACTAAACATAAATGTGTGTCTGTGCGTGTGTGTGTGATATAGGGGAGAGTGAGGGACAGGGAGAATGAGGGACAGTGTGAGATATATGTAATGTATTAGTTAATTAAGTTCTGTATTGACTATTCTTGTGATGTTTCATGTATAGCACTTTTAGCTTCATACATGCATACTCACAGAGGGATTCAGTGCATTAAAAATGCATTTATTATCAACCACTCAGGCCCAGCACCTGGTGCATGTAGGCTAATTGTCATTTTTGTAAACAACTCTGTGCTTTTTGCCACACGTACCATTTCCAGTGTTATGCCCTATGGCCCAGGTCAGAAGTGCAGAAAGCTGATGGCTATTTTGTTGTATCATCATTATTATTTTGTTGTAACATCATTATTGTGTGCACATTTTTATTTTTTAAATCAGGTGGTAATACCTTTACACTACAAGCACAACTCACCTCTAGACTACCCCCACTGTCTTGAAAACACACACACAGAGACACACACAAACCTAGACACACATACCCACACACACATACATCCCTACACACCTAGACACACATACCCCCACACACAGACACACAGTCCCATAAATGTTATGGGGCTTTTACAAAACTACTTTAGTGTACCACGTATGACCTCTGATATCATACAAAAACATAAAGTGTGCATATATATAATATATTATGTAGACATGTGCACAATTATTCCCCTGAGTCCCATGTTTGTGCTTGGCTCATTTCATAGCAAGCTGTCACAAAGCAAACAGCTGTCTGCACTGGATCACACACCCACATTTTGCTCCTAAAGCCAGGGGCATAAATGATTATTAACTTGTAGTTGTACAGCAGCCCACACAATCCTGTTTTTAATGTATCTGAAAATGGAGCTATAAAAACAGAAACTGTTTAGAAAACTGATGATAGCTATGCATCTCATAAAACCATACCCAATTTTTCATTACTCTCAGATAGAGGCTGCTAAAAAAAGAAAAGAAAAAAAAGTCTATTTTTATATCACATCAATATTCTCCTTGTTGGAGCTGCTGTGTTTGTTTCACATAATTATAGTTGTTCTACTCTTTTTCCTGTTCATAACAGTTAACATGATTCATATTTGGGGCGGGCTTCTTTGTCTCTTTAAAAAAAATTAATCTATACACAAAATAAAGCCTCTTGAGTCATATGAAATGTGAAACTAAAGGACTCACACACACTTGAATAATTTATGAATACTGTTAATTATGTTATAATACCCTTTGACTATCAATGTCAAAGGGTATTATAACATATTAACAGTATGTAGTGCTGTGGGCTCATAATTGTTTGCGGGGTATAGTGCTTTATAAGAGTTATTATTATTAAAGTTGGCAGCAATTTATTGCGCATTGATACCCCCAAAACCTGCTGGTACTGAAAAGGTCTACATGTATGGGAGTGGCATTCCCTGATGCATCTATCTGATCTACTGTATAACTTACACACAGTGATTGTGCTAGACATATTTCATACTGGTGTGACATCTGTAAAATGGTAAAAGTGGTTCACAGAAATCAGTCAAACAATCTCTATAACCGGTCAGATACACGCCATCCATACTACTTGTCTACTAGAGCTCTACTAGCAACCACCCTGCTCCCGTCTCTGTCTAGAATATGCATAACATGGCATACACAGTCTCGCTGCGCTGTTGTTTTTTGAAGAGGTGGGGGATGGGGGAAACTGAGGACACATCAAACAAAACAACAGCAGGTATTTCTGACTGATTGCTGATTCCTTTCCCAGCATTAAATGCTGAACTCAACTGATAAAATACTGGACATTACACTTTACAGGTCAACATGAACCCTGATACATTTTTCTATAAGGCTGCAAGGCATAGGTCAGATGGTAATTAGGTATCTCTGGGGTTTGCACTTCAGCTGAGCTCCCTCAGTTCCTGTGTTCTACTTCTAGCTTGAATCTGAACTCCTCAGTAGTCTTGGCTCATTTTATCCTCACCACTCCAGGCAGTCTTTTACAGCATTCTTCCAGGTGTTTGTGTCAGCATTATTGCAAAGCGAGGTCACACTTGCCTAAGACATCTGATGTGCAGGTGAGGTTGTCTAGCTAAAGGCAAGCTAACATCCTAAGGTTGTACCTGAACGATAATTTTACATGATTCAAACTCTACAAAGCTTCATATTATTATTAATTACTTTACTAGTAAAACAGCAAGCAAAATTTCAATATTATTATTGTATTAACCGATCTATGACTGTCAAGCAGCTGTGGCCTATTTAACTGAAATACACACAACATAGGCATAAATGAATTAATCTGGATCTTACCGGACAAGAATACTTGAGGGACAAGCTTTGCAGAGTTTCGCCTTCGTTAATCTCCTTCTCGTAAAACACCTCATCGTCTTCATCACCCAGACGCGAGTGACCCCCATTTTGGCCCCGTCTTGCTCGGATTTCAGGCATCTCAAACTCCACATTTTCGTTGCTGTCGTCTTCCGCAAGATCGCTGTCTCCAAATACGTAGACCCGTGCCGCCTTGACATTCTGGACTTGGCCCTTGCGATCTGTGAGAGTATGAGAGTGGATCTCTCTTCCTCTGGAGGAGGGGCGACTGTGACCGCTCATGACGGAACCTTACAGTCCGTCAAAGAAATAACACAAACTTGCGTGACATCAGTCGGACTGAAAAGGTCATGCTGGCTATGCACATGCTTAGCAGCTGCCAGCTTCACATGCCTACAGGTTGTAAACTGTTAGATATGAAGAATTAAACCTTCGCTTCGCATCCACGTCAAAGGTTTTTCGGCCAGCGAGCGACGGAACCGGATGTATGCTTCTGCAGCATTTTTTGATAGTTGCCTCCCTTGAATAACTACGCTCTTTTTCTTTTACTTCCCCCCCCTCTGTTGAAACAAAAGAAATCTGCGTCTTAATTTTTTTTTCTGGACGGAGGACATATATAATTTACTCCAGAATTTGTTACAGTAATTAAATCAGTGAATGGCTTTAAAATACTAATCTAGATTATTCTATGCATTACTGTTACAACTTCCGGAAGCTGACGACAGTCAAAGCATAAGAGAGAAAACGGCCTGAAGATGGTTTGCATCCCCTGTATTGTCATTCCGTTTGTTTTGTGGTTTTTCCATAAATTCATACAGCCATATATTGCGAAAATATGGAACCCATGGAAGAAGGTGGAGGGACCACATGATGGAGGGGGAGATTCCTCTTCACAAGCTAAGTGTCCATTCGGTGCCAAAGATTCATCTGTACAACAGGTTCGATATTTTTTCGTCCTCATTTTCCTGTGCTTCTTTCCGCTTGCTGATTTTATTTTTTTTGGATTTTATTTTTTTTGGGGGGGGGGGGGGCTTTTGTTTTTTCTTTTTCCCTGTTTGATAAAATCCAAAGAGACGGTCGGAAATTCCTGGGCCATTTTAAGTTATTTTGGGTCACAATATCATCACAGTCATTAAATGAGGTCCATTACTCCATATCTACCGATTACAGCCGAAATCCGAAACAAAAGGTGATATTTTTTGTCTTTGATTGTTTCAAGTCGGCGTCACAGATTGCAAATGGTGAACTAAGCCGACGAAGTGCTGCTAGGTAAGCGGCCTCTTTAAACAAGCTACGGCAATTAAAAACCACGGAAATTGTACGGAAAAATAAAGAAGCAATCTGAGAACGTTGAGTCATAAGTACTATTTGCCGAAATCAGCACTAACTAAGGAAGTGTTCACGTTGTTACTGGGAAACTTGGTCAAACGTCAAAGGGCAACATGCACCGACTCAAACAGCTGACAATCAAAGACAAAAATATATGAAAAAAATCACCTTTTGTTGCAGATTTTGGCTGTAATCGGCAGATGTGGATCTCATTTAATGATTGTGATGATATTTGTGACCCAAAATAACTTCTAAAACAGTCCATGAATTTCCGACTGTCTCCTTGGATTTTACCCCCTGTTTAAATGAAGCGATATTCTGGCAATCCAGTAAACACAGAGCTGTCAAACTCAAAGGTTCTCACTCTTCAAAAGCCTGGAGTGTCGAGATATGGCCTTTTCCTTCTCAATAGTGTGACTGTGGAGACCTCTGTATATTATATGGAGAGGAATATTCCAGTGTAGTCATGTGTGGGATGGACAGGATAATACTAAATTACTAATAGCAGGTAGAGATTGTTCAGTTTAATTTCAGAGCTTGGGAGCTGTGTGAAAGTCGAGGTGGCCGTTCTGGGCTCCCCATCCCCAATAGTCTGTATGGTCTCTGTGGACGTAAGGCAACAGTGAACTCGAAGTTTAAAAGTTAAAAACATGGGTCAGATGGGGCTTACTGTGTGGGTCACACACATCCCTCCACAACTGCTTTGAAATTGAAGGCTGTAAGCACAGAATGCGAGCCCTGTTGTACAGTCTGATGGCTGAAGGAAGAGCGATGGTGGATATTTGTTCTGGATTGGGGGACGAGAAACTTCATTGGTTGACCTTGGGAGGGGCAGTGGTTATAATTGATTGGGCATTAGGACAAATCAGTCGACCTCTGCTGAGAGCACAGAGTTGTCAGTAAATGTTCCCATTTTGACCATCTTAAAAATTGACATGAGTTTTGTATGTATTTATCTATCACTGTATCAGGTTTATTCTTGACATTCCTGAAAACAATAGTAAGTCTACATAAAGGTCGCCTTTGAGTGGCGTCTGGAAGAAACAGCACTGATTTTTAAATGAAGTAAATATTTTGTTTCTGTTTTTCCAGAATGGTGATGTGTCAAAGACTATAGAAAATGGACACACAGAAGTAACCAGCGGAGGAGACAAGAAACGGAATTAATCACATCGTGACTTCACAAGTTGTCTTCTTTCTTCATTTTTGCACCAGAAAAAGAAGTGATTTTGTAACTGAACGTCATTTATCAAGAATTTTCTCATAAAAGACTGTTGGAAGTAAAACTGTGAAATAAGGTATGAATGATAATTTATAATGTGTATAAAAAAAAGTTCCATGTAAGAATATGCTTCAAGTACACAACCCAGAGGTTTGAGAGAAAAAAGCGTACATTGTTAAACATGCACACCAAAAGAAGCACAGTGAGTTAAGCAAGCATACACACACACAGAGTGTAAAGACAAGATGGGAGGAGAATTACAAGCTACAATGAAAATTAGTGGATACTTTTGTAATATATGTGTGTATGTATTATGTATATATATATATATATATGCATCATCCAGAAAAAATGGCTGCAAAAGTAGAGTGCAATGATGAGAAATTATTTTGTGGTGTGTTCCCTTGAACAGGGTTTGTATTATATATATGTTACAATACATATATGTGTATAAGTCTATAACATGCTTATTTTGGGAGCTTTAGGAAGTAAATGGGTAGCTGGACACTTTTCCAACACAAGAACACCAGAGAGCAAGTTATTAAATCAATGATTCAGAACAATTTACTTTTAATAATGTGAAGTGAATGTACATTGTACTAGTACTACTAGTAAATGAAACTCTGTGAATTACATTGTGATGTTTGTTGTTTGTTGTTTGACCTTTTGGCACAAAACATGGTAGCCTACAGCCGTAAGCTTTAAATGGTATATAATATATGGTATACCATATATATGTGAATCTGTATGATTCTTTTTCCCCTTTTGTCAGATCAGATTTGTTTGTTGACTTGCATAAAAAAAAAAAAGAGTATGTAATGACCAGTGCGTGGCTATGAAAAAACTTCACACTTGCAGATCTTTTGGAAATAAAAAGTCCAGCTTTGCATGCCTTTAAGGGGAGACTGGCCAGTCAAATTTGGTCCCAAAATGTTCCATAACTTGTTTTTATTTTTTTCCAGGTTTAGGTTCCTAAACATGCCTACTTTTCATCAAAGTCAATATTTTTATGATATATGTTTGATTTTTATGCAAATGAAAACATTCTTTGAACCTTAGTGTGTTTGTTTTTCTCCAGTGACCGATCATTTCACTGAAAAACACTCCATTTCATCCCTTGGTTACGGGGACTTTCTACCCAAAACTCAGCACATGTCGCCTATCAAAATATTCAGTAGCTTCTGATCTTCAAAATGACGTCATGACCCAGTGGGAACTTCCATTGATGAAGGCACAAAGGGTTTGAAAAGGCGGGAAGGGTATTCCAACGGAAACTTCCTAATTTGGATTGAGTCGTTTCTCATTGGTCGGATTTCCGAGAGTGACCTCATTATATAGTCATTGGTGCTACTGCGCATGCGTAGTTCGCAAATGAGGGTTCACGGACATTCCCAAACAAGCTACTTCCTGTCAAACTAGCCACTTCCTGTTTGTTGCAGACAACAAATCGAATATACGTTTGCAAAAACTGATTTCTGTGTGATAATTATGCCTTCAAAGAAGCGTAAGACTATTGCTGAAGCAAGTGTTGGTAAATCCACCAGGAAAAGGAAGCAGCTTATGCAAGGACTGGCCGATAAAAGAACGAAGGCTAAGGAAAGTAGTTCGACAACTGGCGAAGCTGTCGAGCATTTTGCTACAGCTGATCGACCAGCACATTCTAGTGCTTCGGTGATGGTTTCCAACGACTCTCATCGAGAGAATGATCATCAGCAGTTGATCATTGCAAGTTTACTTTCATTCAAACATTACACAAACCCATGGACCCTAGAAACAAGTTTTATTGCATTTTTCTTTATTGTACCAACGCTTTTCAGAGGGCAAATCTTTATTCACGTTTTTCTCATTTCGCTGTTTATTGGCTATGGTGATGTCGGGAGGAACACGATATCTCCGCCAAACCTGAAGCTATTACAATAAACAAAAATTGTCTGTGGAGGGAACTGAATGCTCTATGCTTTTATTTGAGGATTTTTTATTCTATGGCATAATAAATTTGTAAGATGGTTTTGAAAATTAAATTCTTATGTGTCACCCTAAATTTTTATGGTAACCTCAGTCGGTGGCCCATATTTTTGGATCAACAATGTTTACAAGAAAAATGGTAAATAGATTCACAGAATACAACCCACAGATCACAATAAAAGAATAAAATGTAATGAAAGTGATGTTAATGTTGAGATATTGTATTCCTAGTGGGGGTGATATTTTACTGAATTTCACACATACCATGGATTTTTTTGCAGAATGGAAAGCTGCAGATAGTGAAAACAACTTTTTATACCATTTATTCTGATTTTTGTATTATAATAATGAATTTAAAATGCATAACAACTTTAAACAAACAAAAAGTAAAAGAACTGGCCAGTCTCCCCTTAATTCTACTTCGAGGTAATTATGCAATGTGATCCACTGAAAATAACTGGTTCATAGCATCCAGTACAAGGTCTTTCAGGCTTTGTATGTTTGTGTAATTGTACCCACTGTTGTGCTCTAAACTTTGTGCTATTGTCATCTGTGAAGAGAATAGCAACTGATAAGGCTGAAAAGGAAGAGCTGCGCAAGATATCTAAAGGAACAATAGGGCTTTGAAATGTAAGATTGTCACAATTAGCTGCTTATAACTGAGGTGGGTTTTTCTTTTTTATTGCATGCTTGTGTCAGTTACACCTTGCATGCAGCCCACACCTTACAGAAATGTGTTATCACTATTGCTCAAACATTTGCGTTATGTGAACCCAATGTGTCCCATCAAGTGTCCGTTTATAGACCACGAGGTATGTGTATTCCTGGGCAAGTTTTGCATCTTATCCAGCTGACTTCAGACATTTAAAATGAGTATGATCATAAACATAAGGTTTTAAGTAATTTGCTTGTTCATTTAAAAGAGAAAATTGACACATTTTGTGACTTGGCAGAAGCCATAAGATGGTTAAATAATTTTCTGTTTCTAAGCTGGTCTCTGAAATTTTGCGTGATGATAATCTCCAATACACATCAATGCTCAGTTAAGGAGTTTGAGCAGGAACAAAAAAGAAAAAGGGGAATGTTTTCTGTATTGAATGCCATTTGTCATAATATTTTCTGTTCTTGTACATTGTTAGTGAGATTTTTTGTTGATTTGATTATGGTGATAATGTCTGAATTGAAGAATGAAATTGTACAGTGCGTCACGTGTGTGGTAAATGCAGAATGTTTGTTTACATGTACTATGGTGGTAGTGATTAAATGTAAAAATATATATTCCAGTGACTGGTTTTGCACTGATTACCTAGTAATTGGATGTTTTGAATCACTTCATTTTAACTGATGAATAAAGTTTCCAATCAACGTTACTGTTTCATTTTTTGCTTTAAAAAATAAAAATCAGACTTGCTAGGTATTGACTATTCTTCCTTAGTTCTCTAAGTACAGAATGAGAGAGGTTACAATAGATTAGAAAAAGAACACTTATGCAAGATAAAACTTTTTATTTAAAATCCATGCAGCCATTTTTGGAAAAGCATAATTTTTCAGTTTGTGTATAAATACAGTGTGTGTATATGCATGCCTGTGTGTGTGCAGGGTTAAGGAAGCAGTAGAGTACGCAGGGTTAACATATTGGACAGCAGTCCGAGTAGTCATGTAGTGAGCACGTAATTTATACATTACATGTGCCATGTGTGATCAGAGGGCCCATTTAGTGTCATTCTTTGAGTGTAGTCAGTAATTTTAATATCCCGTCAACCGCACAGGGTCATGTCAGGACAAAGTCTGAGGTAATGCATCTGCTATGTGTATATTAAATTTAAAATATTTTATTTCGGTTTCAAAGACAAATGCATGGACATTTTTTATGCCTCATCTGAGATGTGCCTGTCAGTAGGTAAACTTACCCCCCCCGCCGATTCCTGTTCAAACATGACTATATATGCACAACATATTTATGCCCACTGACAGACACAGAGATGCACACAACCAGAAGAGCTGTACATGTATTATTAGAAAAATCACAATAATAAACAGGATCTGCAGATTAGAACTGGAATGCTTGCCCAGCAAGCTTCTCGCTCATAAGAACACTCTCTTCCCTTTGGGTTTATATTCTGTATGTACTATTCCACATGTACATCAACCAAGTCTGGGGGCGCTGAAATTATTTCAGTGCACATCTGTACATGCCATGATCGTTTATCACAAATCTGACACAAAATTCTTGGACAGAGGGGAAAAACGTCTGGTGCTCCGTAAAGCCACATCCTAACTTGCAATCACTGTGAACGTGGACTCAAGAATGCAAACTGTACACAGACAGAACCGCTTTTCAAAATGCCAACAGTACATGAACAGAACAGCTTTGACTCTGAACTTTGATGCCTCAATATGTCTATGGTGTAACAGCGCAAGACAATGTCATGTGTTGAACAAATAAGAATTTGTTCATACTTCCCATCAGCATTATTAATGCAAGTAACTTGTTTACCCGACATATTTCCATGAAGAGGTCCAATGTATTTACTAGTACTATCAGTACAATGTGTATTAGTACAACAAACATGTGTGTTGATTGGTTTCTACAGGTGGATCATTTCTTTTCCCTCTCTCTATATGTATGTGGTTCTTTTAAATGCTGGTCAGAACTGCACCCCCTACCCCTCACAAAAAAGCCATCAAAGCAATAGCAAAACATACTTGCGCTCAGAAACACTGTTGTTTTCATGCTATACAATCTGTCCGGATAAAAAGCATTGCTGGTTGGACTGACCTAGACTAAATTCCATTGTGGCATGGACTGCAAGATTTTCTGGCCTATCACCCACCTGTATGAGCTAGTGACTGCCTGGCACACATTACTCATCCAACCAGAACCCAGACATGGACGTCTTGATGTCCTGCATGTTAAGTTTGCGCTCCACCTTGATGTCTGCTTTCTGTCCCTTTTTCCTTATCCGCTGGGCCTTCTGCTTTGCTGCCACTTTCTTGACTTGTGCGCTGGCTCGCCTTTCCACAGTTTTGGGGTGAATGGTGCTGCACACACTAGCAGTGTCTGTGTAGCGACGGAGACCCAGACTTTGACATTCTACGTCGCTGTCATCTGACGCAACGTCGTCATCAACCAGGTGTGTCCCTGCATCCGTAACAGCCTCCGTTTTGAGGGACACAAAGCCAGCTTTTCCAGTGTCAGCGCCATCATCACTGTCTGCTGCCTCTGCACCACCCACTGTCCTGTCAGTTCTGCCAACAGACGTCTCAGTCCCACCCTCCTTTGTCTCAGCCCCACCCTCTGTTGTTTCAGCCCCACCTTCTCCTTCACCCTGCCAGGTTTCAGGTCCAGCCACAGTAAGCAAGGACAGTCGATATTTCAGCTGTTCATCTCTGGGATCAATGACAGAGGGTTGCTGTTTCTTGCTGCGCTGGCACTGCTTTTCTTCCTCCTCCTCCTCTTCCTCCTCTGCAGAGTCATTCTCATCCCCCTCGCTGGCTTCATCTTCACACTCATCAGCTGTGTCGGTCTCACTGTCCTCTCGAGTTATGGGCCCCAGCTCCTCAGTGATCTGAAAATCCAAGAGTTTCATGAAGCAGTTTTTTTCTGGGCATACGTGCATGCAGGCGTATGTGCAAGCATGAGTGCTGAAATAAAATAATGCAAATGCTCAAGAACTCTACAATGGCACTAATACTAGTAACAGATATTGTTACAAATATACAAATTTATTGTACCAGCAGTTTTACTGTTTTTAATTTTAGTCCAAGCTGTCAGTGGTTTTCTTTTCAGTTTCCCCCCCTTTTTTTTTTTTTAACTGCAATTTCAGCTGTAAAACTAAAACTACACAAATGTATATATATCATCCATATTTATGCAAGACTTTGTATTTGCATATGCAAGCCTTGTTGCGTATGAGATCTTGCACAGACCTGGACATGCTACTGTGGACATTACCAGGACATTATCATTATGTGACTAACAAACGGTCAACAGATCCTTGTATGTACAGATTTATATAAAAATAATGACTGTCAATGAAGAGTATTCATATCAATTTTAATAACTCTACTTGAACTTCGATCTTTGTGCTACAAAAGAAAAAGATTTGCCATTGTACAGTTCACGGAAGAAAAAGAAAAAAGTCACATTAACAAGTCTACATTTTAATCACAACTGCAGAAGTCTTGTGAAAAATAAAATGACCTACTTCGTCAAAGGTTGTAGCCATAGCTTTTGTGAACCCACTTGCTGCCACCTCACAATCCATGCTTCCTGTTCTCCTGTGAACACACAAGTAAAAAGTCTTTAGGAAGGCAGCTCTCATTGTGCGATCTCTGGGTAACAGCTGATGTACCTGATTGTGAACATGATGCATCAGCGAGCAAAGTATGACCCTAATGCTGGTCAGGCAGTTCAGATGATGCAGAGGGACTCGACACAGGCCATATAAACACAAGTCATCTAGAACAATTCTGTCCAAACATGTTTGACATACATGGCGTAAATAAGGTTACAGTGGGCTTTAAAAATAAAAAAAACACTTTGACACACACAGTGTAAATAAGGTTATAGTGGGCTTTAAAAATAAAATTTAAAAAAACTTTCTGGAGCCTTCACTGTACAGTATTGCATTCCAGGTTGGAAACATTCTACATCTTCATCCTGTTATTGATGTGCAGTTACAAAACAACAGCACCAAACAGGCAGGTTAAAGAAACAATTCTAGTAAGTGTGAACCCTAAAATGGAATGGGTGGTGTGAAGGACTGAAGCAAGCACTGAACATCTAAGGCATCTAAATCTTCATTTGGACAAGGCAAACAATAGCCACTGCTTGCATTGTGGAGTTTTGACCATAGGTATAAATATAACTGTTGCAATATTAGCAAGAAAACAAATCAATTGTAAATGAATTAATTTTGCACATCCATAGTACCATCTAGTGATACTGTACAAACACAGCTTTTTCTTTAGGCATGAGTCCAGCATTTCAGATATTCATTAGGCACAAAAACTAGCACGTACACAGTTGCTTTTAGACATGAACAGGCTCTTTCAGTTCTTTTTTATGTGAATTTTTCAAAAGGTGAAGAAAGTGGTATTAAATGGCAGCTTGTGTCTCATAGCAGGTTCACACTCTGAGCATCGCTTTCCGGCACCTTCCTCCAAACTCTGCCAGATTTGGTTACACCACTGAAGGGGCACTCTTTATCTCTGCGCAGCTGTCCACTGATGTGGTCAGTGCCCTCCGAAAGGGTTGGGTACTAATAATTATGACTGTAGAAGCGCCCAAGCACACACGTAAACATGAGGTGCATCCACCCCAGGTATAAAAAAAAGTTCAGTCTCGATTCAAACGATTTTGGTTTTATTTGAGCTGGCGTAAGCAACGTGGTCAGATATAAAATAAATGTCTGATACAATTTGAGTTGTTTGTAACAAACTTGCTACTGTCTGAGCCCCAACAAAAAACTGCTCATTAGCTGACAGTTTTCTGGACCCTATGGCATAACTAAATATGGCAGTGGTTGAAAGAAGGATGTCGTAATCCAGCGCTTGGAGTTTGTAGCAGGTTCTGCTGTCTCTTCTTAGTGTATGGCATAAATTCATGCGGCACACCGAGTGACAACACTGAGATGAACTCACACAATGCCAGTGAAGCTAGGAAACAGTTCACTTTCGTAAGAAAATCTCCTGCAGAAGAAGTCCCTGATGCACTGTACATCTCGATCAAAGTACCTGCACACAAAGAAAACAAGGTTTGTTGCCTTGCCCTTGCTTTTGTAACACTGGTTGCGTGCCTAGTTATAAATACAGTAAGTCACAATGCTAGTTGCTACTGCCCATACATGCCCATTGCATTTGCTTTTGGTCTGGCTTGGCTAGTCAGTAGACATGGTACTGGTAGAGACAGTCATAGTCTGATCATACGAGCCCTCCCAATCTTTTTGCATGACACTCTAGTTCATGACAATGCATCAACATGCCAAGTTTGCTTACAAAAGGTTCAGCATCTTGGAAAATATCATTGGGATGACATTCGCTGAAATGCTGAACCTTTGCTGTGACACTGACTACAGCAGTCCATTTTTTTCACAGGACACCCTGGCTCATGATGATGTAAACATGATGATGCAAACATAAAAACAGCTTAGAAGATACAGCAGAAACATTCATATTTTGGCTGAATGAGCTCTCACTCAGTCACTGAGACCTTGACCCCAGAGACAGCAAACCAAACTATGATGGTGCACTACCCTATCAGATTTGGTTACAAAAGGTGGAGTAGTTCACATCATCCAGACAAAACCAGACACATATATTTAAACACCCTATCCCCTCCTTCCCAACTCCATTCCACAACTTTATTATGAGAGTATAAAAAATGACACCTACATCTGTGCATTTGTGTGCGACATGGACACCATCTGTGGGAAGTCGATCATGATGACGCGATCATTGGAGTCCACCATGAGGTTGAACTCGTTGAAGTCTGAGTGAATGACGCCATTCTCTGCCAGTCTGACTATGAGCTCCATGCACTCGCTGTACAGGGCCTCTATGTCCCTGACCTCATGCACCTGACACCTGACAACAATCTGATACATATGAAGTGACTAACAAAAATGCACAATAACTCTTCAAATGTCAAAAATCTGACAGTGACAGTCATTCCCACTGTCTGCTGATTTTGTGAGCTTCTTCCGTCAAGGAGAATAACGGAGTGAATATTCTGAACGTAATAAATTTTCAAATGTCAAAAATCTGACAGCCATTACTGCTGTCTGCTGATTTCATGAGCCTCTTCCCTGAAGGAGAATAACAGAGTGGATATTCTGTAAATGTGTGGTCACTATAGCAATCAGGTTGGGGGGACAACATGCTTGCACTTACACTGTAATGGATTATACAAAAACAGTTATTTTGCTTCCTTGACAACATTATTATTTTTAATGTTCTGCTTTTGAAGTCTCTAAAGGTTCAGAAAATGCACATGCACACCCATGAGCCAAGTACAGCAAATAGAGCACAGGCTTACACTTCCACTGCCTCATTTACGAGACAACATTTTTTTTACACAAAATACCTGTATTGCCTGTCTAAACTACAGTACACAGGAGTGTAACTGGGAAAAGTTTCTGCAGTAAACAAAAACTACTATAACCTGTACGTACAAGGGATGACCCTCAATCAGCTCCATGACCACCGCATGACGATTCGCGTCCACTGGTTTGGGCACAGGAAAGCCATGCTCATATAGAGCCTGCAAAGCAGAATGTATGCATCAATGGCAAATCTAATACTAAAACACTGAATAACAGGATAGGAATGTCTAGAATGTCATTGCTGTCAAAGGGAAGCACAACCTCTGCATGGAAATGAGTGTTGTCAGCAGCAGTTTAACAAATGATAGCCAGAGAACCACAGGCTCAGTCTCTTGTCTACTTTAATGGGGAACCAAACCAAGGATGCATCACAGGCCTTGTCGACAGGAATGGAATTTAAAAAATATACGCAATGGTTTTCCATTTTATTCCTCATCCTGTTTATTAAAAATTGACATTAGAAAGTTGTCAAAACACAAACTATGACAGCATGAGTGATGCCATTGTGTGCGCAGCTGTCTGTAGCTATCAGTGACATAAACTAGGCTGGTGCGTGTGGCAAAAGTATCAAGTAATATGTCATATGCCAACCCTTTTCTGCTCTTCATTGGTAAAGAGTCAAACACTATGACCTGAAACAGTTAAATTTCCAGCAAAAAGTTCTTCCTTTGTATATATATATTCATAGAACCACCAAACGCACAGTTTCAGGCTAACTTGCATCTTTTTTTTCCAATTCCCCTTTAAAATAGTCCTCACATTTCAGATGTTTCCACTCGGACTTCAACCTCATGGTGGTCTTCAGTGATCATGATGTTCGCCCTGATAAAACCGTACTGGCTGAGTTGGTGTAAAAAGCCAAGTTGCTAATGACATCATGATCAACTTCCCACAGACTTATTAAATTCAAATGAATACCATATTCCTAATTTCAGCAACAGCAATGTGAAAAATCACCCACCTTCATGAAGGCAAACTCCTTGGTGGCAGAGAGACGAGATAAGTACAGCCAGGAGGTACTCTTCCTGTGTTTGTGATAGTCTCGCTTGTTTTTCAACTGCCGAAATGATGTTCTGCCCAATCTGCACATGCACATGTATATTAAAGTGATTAGCATAGTATTAACAGTAATGGTTGGAAAGTTTCCACACAGAAAGAGAAAGGATGCATACATGGCATCACCTGGCTATCCAAACAACTTTTCAAGGTGTGACAACACCTAATGTAATATAATAATTCAACATTCAGGGTAACTGATTTCATAAAATACTAAAATTCACACATCATACTACATGTTGCTGTATTTGTGTACACCAGCAGGTACAATAATAATCATTATACTTGTCTTTAAGTTTGCTAAAGCTTTGAACTAAAGTGAAACAGACAACAAAATCAAAGCACAGTGGCTGATAGTCATCAGTGAAATCCACATAATACCTAATAGTAATACTTATTACCTGTGTAGTTTCAAGACATACTCTTTCATGTCTTCATCAGCAACGATGTACACATCTGCACACAATACACAGCCATGGGCATCAAATGGAAGTCTTGATAGATTGCACTTACACTTTTACAGCAAGTAAAATATATGTTCTCTCTTGTCATTCTAATCCAACCAGGATGTTTTCATACCAACTGTGAAACATTCACATTAAATACATTGTTTTGTTTTTAATTGGAACATTATATATCACTAAAGGCACTTAATATCAATAATGTATAAGAATACAAACAATTTTATATGTCTACTATATAGTACTAATAAATTGTGTACACCTATAATGCCTTTGGGAACTTGCATCTTCAACCTTTCACACAGGTGATTTTCAAGGTGAGTCAAGGTACTGGAACCACAATACATTTGACTTAAATTGTATGTCTTTCTGTACTGCACCAAATGTTGCTGATCAAACTATCCAGCTGCTTTACAAAATCTGAGTATTATAACAACTTAAACAAGCTGTATGATTATTGCATCAGCAGAATGAAGTAAAAAATAAAATTAAAAAAAGTTTATGTCACAACACATACCAGACTCCTTTCCAACACCAATTTGTCGACCAAATGAAGAAAATGCGTCCCGCCCACACAGAACTCGCAGTGCAAGGAAGTCATATCCACTGTTGGTTAACCGATAGCCCTTATCTGCAGTATCAAAATCATGCATGATCATACTTGTACACAATCATCTTTCTACAGGAAAAAATTTTTTATAACTAGTCATTACAACACTAAATTATCAGAAAAAAGCAGGCTGCCCCAGCCCAAAATATGTGTTTTTAAAACAAATATTAACCAGTAAGAATGCATAATCAATCAGTAAAGACTAAGTCACTGTATGAATTCAGTCGTACATTTTTTCCAAACAAATTATGATAAGAGTAGGTCAGCATCACATCATTTGTAACATTTGACTCTTTGAGCCATGACAATATTAAAAACAACAACACATCATTCATCATTAAAATTACACAGTTTGTCAATGTGTAACATTTAACAAGATGAAAAAGCATCTGAACAAAAGGTATGACTGAAAAAGCTGTCAGCTGTACACGCACCATGATTGAGCTTATGTAGCAACTACACGCACCATGATTGTTAGCCAAAATATTTTTGAGTTAGTTTGATCCTTCAGTGACATGAGTCAGACCATCACAAATGATAGAATTATTAAGACTGAAGTATCCTTCAAATATTGCAGCCTACATTGTCTTTTAGTTTAACAATTACATCCTTAATTTCCACAGATAATATTTTGGAAAAAGAATTAGAAAAAAAGCATACAAAAAAGCAACAACTCAGAAGAAAAAAGACAATTCAACAAATGTTAATGATCCTCAATAAGATTAAAGGAAACAATTCTCAAGCCCAAAGGACTCTGACCCTAGCAACTTACATCTCTTGCCTCCCTTTTCAAACATGACCAGTTTCATTCTGGAGAGTCTTCTGAGCACTTTCATGCAGCCACCACCACGCAGCTGCGCAATGGCTGCAATTAAAGGGCCTTCCACGAGCTCATGGTTTTTCATCCCCATTTCAATCTGGAAGATGAAAACAAAAATAAGTTGTTTGAGAAAATTAATTTGTTTTGTTATTAATATTATCATTAAAATTTAAATATTAAGCAGTAGCAAAAGTCTAAGTTCTCTGACATACACACACAATGTACATGACTGACTTGTGCTATTAGATTTTTAGAAGTCCCACTGAATGACAGTACATAATACAATCTGAAATAATTCTGTAGTACTAGCAACTAGTAGCATATAACTATGATAATATATATTAATGATATACAAGCATTTATATTATTAATTTAATCAAAATAGCATCTTTTCTTCTTCTCTTTTTGGTATGTTTGTGCAGGAGTTAAGGTTGTTTATTTCCTGATTATGAAAACAATACCTCAATCTCAGTAAGCACTATACATTTTCTATTAAGTATTATCATAAATATGTTGTAGAGACAGAGAGAGAGCATAAATGACAACAGATAAAGATCACACCATAACTGACAACAGATAAAGATGAGAATTTTAATATTTTTATCAAAATGTCAGTCAAACTACTTATTTGCAGGCTCTTAGCATTCAGCTTCAGTCAAGTTTCATCACATTTGAAGCCATTATGCTATGGCAAGCTGCACATATGATATATATATATATATATATATATATATATATATATATATATATATATATATCCCATTCCCAAGCAGCCAGTAATGTCACTGTGGTATATTCTTCATGAATTGATCAGAACTAGTGACAATTATCATTTTGAATTTGATTATTTTTCTAATACCACAATCAATAGTAATTAGTATCAGTAATAACACTTTAAAGTTTAATCAACAGTATTAATTAGTGTTATGTCTTTATCTCATCTCTATCATCTGTGTATCATTCCCAATCCACTGGCCATTATCACATTAGGCTCCTCTTAATCTTATCAAAAGTGGCCTTATCAATATCATCTTTAACATGCACAACAATCTTACTCTTACTTCTTAGTGTACTCTGTTCACACAATTGCAAGACAGGCAAGTCTGCAGAAGCAATGACTCAGAAGGAGGGAAAAACAGTCTGTCACTCGGTGTCACCCTGCTGCATCCAGGAGTCAAGCCTTGGTCACTAGATCTACAGTCCAGTGTGTTGCAGATTTGTACAGTTACTTTAGTTTTTAGCCAACCAGCCATGAACTCCCACCCTTGAAAGTGAATGTCTTGGGAGAAAACTGTAGGTGATCTGAACCAATTCATTTTCCCTTGGGTGCAACAACACACCAACAGCCATCATATAATTGTTCAAAACTGCATCAGTTATTGAGGAAATAAATCTAAATTTCCTTTTCTTCTAAAATCCTGTTCATGGTATTGTTATGGCTGGCAGTATAACTATAAGACTATAACTACATGCTACTTTTGCTATGCTGATGACTGTTTTTTGTCACTGATAGTGATACCATGAGTATGACTATGAGTATGACTCTATGAGTACAATTACGTGGGTCATTTCTTCTTCTCATTTTCTGGTGAGCAACAACCATTACATTGTCACTGATGATTGATCAGTCTTATGATTCTGTCAGTGTCATTGTTGCAGTCTGTATTGTGAATTAAAAACTAAATTTAAAAAAATCCAAATGCTGTGACGGTGTGAGTGTGATCATGCTTGTAGTTGTAACAACTTGACATCACGCAAACACTGTTAACGCAAAATCTGTATAATAATAATAATCAATAATTACTCAAGTTTCAACGAGAAAACTGAGCACGTACAAAAAGGCAGATGGGAATATTTATTAATGACGTATTTAACCATTGATGGTTCTTGAGATGTAGCCTACCTAAGACTAAGAGCATTTAATATGACCAGCCTCAATCATCATTCTACTTCTAGGATCTAGGCTCGTTCTACACCTTCTGTATCAATCACTATCAGTATCACTGTATCAGTTTTAGAAAAGTAGAACCAGATAGTACTTTAGTAGAAGCCTTTATTTTTATAATTATATATTTTTTTATTAATCATACAAATACATTCAGAACAAATTCAAGATACACAACTTACTGCAGTGAGAATTCTGAAATCCTCTTTTGTTAACTGCTGAAATCTGTTCGCTTTCAGCTTTCCCATTTTTTGTTGTTGTTGAAAGATTACTCCCGTCTAACTAAAAATTCGCCAAACATCAAACCATGTGCGCCCCGTGTCATATGCAGAGCTACTATTAAAAGTTTAGCTACGCATTTAAAAATAGATTACAATCCTAGCATTAGGCCTATCGCCTCACTAATGACATATCGACACAGTCATAAACAAATCGGTTACTTGTTTTTTCCGGTGATGGTGTTGCGTTTTATTTTGTTGTTGGTTTGTCTTTGTTTAGGTTTGTTTGCGTATATATCTTGGAATATAATTATAGGAATATAGACATATTAATTTTATTTTTGGTTCTTTAGATAAATGCAAGGTCACAATGGCGTTTGCGGTGCTCGATCAAGGGCAGTTTGGCTTTGTTTGTTTCGAGATCCAAGCACATAAAAGGTTAAAAGAAAGCTTCTTTAATATAGCAAAACAAAACATGCGAATCTTCGGGGTAAATTGTCAATAACAATTTAATTTTTTTTTAAAGATTTGTTTCGACTATTTTTCTCGTTTTTTATTTGTTTTGTATACATAGAGGATCACGGGAGAA
Organism: Alviniconcha marisindica; assembly: GCA_018857735.1. NCBI lineage: Eukaryota > Metazoa > Mollusca > Gastropoda > Provannidae > Alviniconcha > Alviniconcha marisindica. Next base: position 100,945 of record JABMCL010001542.1, read on the forward strand.
CACTCCTTACTTTAAGAGCAGACGACATTTTTTTAATTGGACTTATTTTTTCTATTGATTCAGTTCTTTACCTGATATGGCAAAGAAAGCATAACAGTGAAATTTGTGGCTGCACACACACACGTTTAATTGATGGTGAGGTTTCCATGTAATTTACTACGGTCTTTTTCCTTTTTATTTTCATGTTTCATTCTTATTAGAGGTTACTTCCCATTACTTGGAATGGCGCTTGATTCGAAGTGTGCGGGTTGTGTGTCAACTGCCTACATAGTACTTTTAGTATAGTACATTTATAAAGTAAGTAGATTTCTGCTGCTAGTGCTTTGAAATCAAACTTATTGATGCAAGAGACCTCCTTATCTGTGCAAAGAAGTGTGTTTGTCGTATCTGTTTGATAATCAAATCCTGAGTGATGACAATTTCTTGGGTTCTGCTAGTAACCAAGGCTGCTAGTTACTAGTACTAGTCTACTACTGTTACTGTACTACTACTAGTGCTAGGAGCAGCCAAGTTTCCAGTTTAAAACTTTGTCTGATGTCAGGATGCTGGTATCAGCAGCACTCGACCTTATGTTTAACTTCCATCTGGTTATTTGGTGAGGGTGGTGAAACTGAAACTGAAAGTGTCAGACTTTGCCGGTACTGTGTTTGACTCCGTACCTTTGAAAGTTTGAGAAGTTTGACTGACTCTGTGAATATGAATATGAGTCTATGACTGTCTCAGTCAGTCAGTGTTTGTCTCAGACAGTCAGTGTCTCTGTACCAGTGTATGTTATAACTACATCAGTACATGTCTGTTTTTCTCTCCCGTTTCTGTCTCTGCCTCTCGCTGCCTCTGTACTCTTTCAGTCTTTGTGTCTCTCTCGTCTCTCTCTCTCTCTTACTCTCTCCCCCCCCCCCCCCCCTCAAAGTTTGAACTCTCATATTCTGAGTTCTCTCCTCTCTCCCTGTGACAGGTCTCTCTGTCTGTCTGTCTCTCTCTCTGTCTCTCTCTCTCTCTCTGTTTCTGTGTCTGTCTGTCTGTCTGTCTGTCTGTCTGTCTGTCTGTCTCTCTCTCTCTCTCTCTCTCTCTCTCTCTCTCTCTCTCTCTCTCTCTCTCTCTCTCTCTCTCTCTCTCTTTCGCTCCATGAATTCCTCCCTGAGTTTTCCTCTCCCAGTCCCACCCCACCAACTCTTCACATACATGCATGGTGCATCAGCATGTACACATGCATGCACACACACACACACACACACCACACACACACACACACACACACACACACACACACACACACACACACACACACACAAATGCACACACACAAACACACACACACATGTGCGCATTGTGACAGTCTGTGTTTTTCCTCCCTTTGTTGTGATCACAATGTTAGTTTGACATCTTAATCATGAATGAAGTTTCTTCAGATATTAATATATATTATGAAACAATAAATTGTGTGATAGTACCAATATAGTAATAATATTTAGCAATACCTAGCAGTTAGCATAAATATTTATATATTTACTTTAGTTAAAATTATAAAATGAACACATGTTGCTGTAGAACTGAAAAGTGAAAGAACAAATTGATTTGCAGCAGTCGTCACCAAAATGAGGTTGAGCTGGGATCAGGTGCAGACAGAATTTGCTGGTGATGAAACAACAAACTTTGGGCCTCGCAAAGAGACAGGCACAGCTCTGTATCAGGTGGATACATTAGCCACCATCACCACTCAGAATCAGGTAAGAGTGAGAGTGGCCTTTTGACTTATTGTACTGAAACATTGGAACATGTTATTTTGCTGGATTTTGCACAATATATTGCTGTGATGACCAGATTGAGTCTAATAGTAATAATAGTAATATCACCTTGTTGTGAAATGACATAAAATAAAACACTGAGTCATTGATTGATTGACCAGGTCATCTAACCATGGCCAACACACAGAAAAGAAGTGTGACAGTGACATTGGCTTTTGGATTGCTGTTTCTGCAGACACCTGGAAACGACTTCTGGCACTATGCAGTCAACCAAAGGCAACTTAACTGGAGAAAATAATAATATTAATTAGTATATCACAATTTACAGTATTATCATTTCCAACTCAACTGCAAAACTGAAATTGCAACTGTAGGTGTTAGCTCTTTCAGTTTCAGTTTCATACTTCCTTAGGGCTTAAATGCATTTCACCAGAGTTTTGGGGCATATTAATAGTATTAATCATAGATTTGGATAATGCCCTAAAAACTGGCATGTTCAGTGGGCGTTATTATTTATAGATATAATATATATATAATATCAATTTACATTAACAGTAATAACACAATTGCAAAAAAAACACGTTTATTACTAACGCTATGCCATCTTTGATTTTGTTTTCTGATGCAGGTTGCAGGTGAGGTGAGATGCTTGGTGTCAGCTTCTCTTGGAGAACTCGTCTGTGTTGGAGTGGATCAGCATCTGAGTGTATTCAAGGATTCCCAACATGAAGTTACCATTGCATTTGGTGAGGAACTGGGTGTTTGTCTGTGGGTGTGCTTGTCTGCATTATATATATAATATGCATACAGTATGTATAATACAAGAAGTACAATATATATTTATTCATGGTTCATAACATTTTTTGAAGGCACTCTACACAATTGATGCATAATATTAAAAATGACCCATCAAAGTTGTATCTCAGGGGCCTGTGGAAACTATGCATCATCTCAGAGGCTTTTTTGTTCCCAAAATAATTAGCAAATTTTATTTTTTGCCTCCACCACTGCCCAGGAGAATCTGACCCTAGATTGTTTGTTTGTTGGCTACACTTGTTTAGAATGCCAGGTTGTCTCCGGAGAGGTGCTGGCAGGGAGATGGGGGGATGGGGAAAGACATCTGACTGTATTAGATCTATATAATCTATGTATAGGTAATCAAGAAAATGCATTTGTGTAATGTGTCAGTGGTTGGTGCATATATTAATTCGTTCATAATAATGACCCATGGAAATTGGAGGATGTGGGTCAGTTGACCCATGCTCTTTTTAAAATCTTTTTTAAAGTGTATATGTACTCGGTCTGTGCATATTAAATGGAACCTTCAATGATAGTAAAAGTACTGACAAGTGATATGTCTTCTTTACAGTACATTCTTACTTTTTGTTGTCTTTTTTTTTCTTTTTTCTTTTTCTGTTTGTTTTGTTTTTCTTTTTCTTTTCTTTTTTCCTTCTCATATTATATGGACTGTAATGGAGTACTCATTCTACCTGGTTAATGAATGTGTTTTTTTCTCAAGAAGTGAGCTACCATTGAATAGAGAAGGTATAAATTTGAATGTAGAAGTCTAGAACACTGTTGTTGAAGCTGATGGCAAAGCTCTTGTCTTTATCCTTGCTTCAGCCTTGTAGTTGTGTCTGAGCTTTTACTGTGTCTTGTGGATGACTGTGCCCAAAGCACTGATGGCTCACTGTTGCTGCTGCGATAGTGGTGGATGTTGGTGCCAAGTTTTTTGTGTTCAGTTCAGTGTTGTACTTGCAATGTTGTATCTGATTTGTTTTCAAAACCTCAGAACATTTAGAGACAGGACTGTGCCTGTCTTCCATTTTTCTTAATTTCAGAAGACCTTATAATGTTACATTACTTATTAAGGACTTCACCTGTAGTCCCAATGGCTCATTGGAACTGATAGTGGATGCTGGCAGCAAAGTGGCAGCAAAGTCTTTGTTCTGATTTTAGTTATAATGTGTGTGTTGTTAGAACACCTTGTGGAGGACTGTGCCTGGAGCCCTGATGGCTCGCTTTTGCTGGTGGTGGATGCTGGCGGAAAACTCTTCATCTTCAGTGCAGACACCCTGCAGTCCATCTTCTCTTATGTGAGTTTGGTTCTTCTACATTATAATTTAGATAGATCTACGCACAAAAAAATGCTTTGAACTTGCAGCTTCGGAGGGAGAACTGAAATTTTAATTGTTGTCAACATCATTTCTTGCTTGCCTGGTCTTGGCTAAGTGTTGTGAGGTAAGATTTGATAGCACGGCATTAGAAGGCTTTTGATTATGGTTTTCAGTGAATGACTACATCCATAGATATATATATATCTTTTTAATGATGTGTATGTCTGACTATGAAGTCCAGTCATCCATGACAAACTTTAATGTTGGTGTTTTTTCTTTTTTTCTTTGAAAAAAAAATCTATGTGAGGAACAAGTTTTTGTCTGATCAAGACTTAAAGTTTAAATTTGAGTGGTCATTGTGTACAACTATATTCAAGTTGTGTAAAATTCACAGGTTCACAAATACGATTTGCTTTTTGTAGCAGGTGTGTGTATGATGCATTTGATGCATTTCTGGACTTTGTAAAAACTGTTACTACCTTGGCTGTTTCTCAGAGACTGTTTACAGTTTACTTTCAGAGAACAATCAAAATTTGCATTATGATAATCGCCATTGAACTTTGCACTTTCATAACAGTTTAAACAATTTTGGGTGAATTTTAGGGTCATACAGCAACAGAAAAGATCATGTCTTAAATGCACAATAGTCCTAGGGTGATTGTCAGAAAGTATAACCTGTGATAAATGGAGTTACCCCAAAATGGAGTGCAGCTTGTTGGAATAAAATTCAAAGCAAAATAATATTTGCATTATATATCATACTAATGATAATCAATAGAGTGCTTTATAGTTTACACATTTACTGGTTTTGATGAGTATGAATTGTAAAACATTTTCAAGGTCACAGACCTTGGAAGAAAATATTTTAGAATTTTCTGTCTTTGATATCACTTTATCAGAACGTGAGTCAGCCGAGGATTTGCCCATCTTGTTTGATATGATCTGACTGATGTTTGTATTATATATCTTTTACAACAGAATCTGCTGCCTGGTGGAAGTGCAGGTGGAAAAGTCTTTCACAGGATTGTGTTTAGAAACGATGATGGTAAATATTATAGTGCAGTGTACCAACAGCTTTTCAGAATGGTTTAAGTTTCAAAATGGTTGTAAACTTTCTTGCTCAGTTTCTTGTTTGGTTGAGTTGAAAGAACATTACTGTTATTATTGTATTTGTGTAAAACTAAAACTAGTAAAAGACTGATCAGTTGTGTTAAACTTAAACTTGTAAAAACCAAAGGAACTCTGACCTGAGTATGATTTTCAAACCAAATCACTTGTTGAAGTCCCATAACTTTGTTGTCCTGGTGTTGATTTGTGTGATTGCAGGGTGCTGTGACCTGGTGCTTCTCTCTGCCACAGGACTCCTTTTGTTGTCCTGATGTTGATTTCTTTGTTGTCCTGATGTTGATTTCTTTGTTGTCCTGATAGTGATTTCTGTGTTGTCCTGATGTTGATTTGTGTGATTGCAGGGTGCTGTGACCTGGTGCTTCTCTCTGCCACAGGACTTCTCTTTGTTGTCAGAGGTTTTGACCCTGCTGCCTTCACTCAAGGTATTGCTGAAATTGTACTGCTTGAACTTGTGTTGCTGATTGGCTTTTTTCTCTCTCTCTCTCCTTGGACTGCTGCTGACTTTTTCCCTTCTCTCTTTGGACTTAAACTGAGTTAAAATATATGTACCATTAAAGGCATTTTGATGACTGTACAACTTACCTCTCTGATGACTGTACAACTTACATCTGAAAGTAACATTTTGTGTTGATCAGTTTTCAGGTTTACATGTTCATGGTTTTAGTGACCTAGACCCATTTTGAAGGACATGGAAGAGAATAAATACAAGTAGTTTCCTGAGTGAGGTGACTCAGCATTTGCTCTTACTGCCTTATCAGACTCTGGCACATATTATTGACAAATGGCATGTTTTTAATGGTATGAAGTTTTTATTTTTATTTATTTTTTATTTTTTGTTTAGTTATTAATGCAGCTTTCCCCACAATCTGTTGCTTCACCAAATTTGAGATCATACAGCATGGAGTAATTTCTGCATACCAGACTGATGGAAATAACACAAGATCCAAACACATGAAAGGTTCAAAATAACGCTATTTATTATACAAAACACAACATGCTACAAAATGACACTTACACAATTAAATGGTGAAAAACAGTGCAAATATTAGAGAGCAAATTTTCTTTTTTTTCTTCTTTTCTTTTTGGGGGTGAGCTATGTCCAGTGCTTGGAAAAATCCAAGCACAAATAACACAAGCCTGACTTCCAGCGGACTGTCGCCAAACATACCAGGTAAAAGACTATGTCTTGTACCCCTGGGGTCAGTGGATTACTTGCCATTTTGACACAACACTGCTTTATAAAAAGTTCATGTTAATTTGTGACTATCAGGAAGATGGTGATTATGATGTTGATGAAGTTGTGCCCCTGCAGGCAGTGACAACCTAGCGAGCGTGGTGCAGGAGCAGCTGCAGTTCCGAACTGCACGGACAGGGGAGGCTCACACAGACACCACCTGGGACGCTGTTCCACTGGGCGGTGGCAGGGTCATCACAGTGGTAGGTGGCGCTGAAGGATTCTTGTTTTCATCCCTTCATGAAGATTCCAGTTCACCCAGAGCTGGGTGAAATTTTGAGTGTGCAGCTGTTTCCTGCATGCATATGGCTACATACATAGCAGTCTATTGTGATATGTGATGCCTCCAGCCATTTGGACAGCTGCACACCGGTCTTCATAAGTTTGATCTATTTGATCTAACCACACCCGATAGATTTTTGTTGCTAAGACTGTAAAAAGTAAACGTGGCATTGAAATTATTGTTACTGAAACCTTCAGCTAGAGTCTCTTATAATAATAATAATAGATATTTCTGGAGCCCCATTTCAGATGAGTCCAAGGCATTTGCAAAAAAAGCATTGAGGATTGTGTGTGTGTGGGGGGTTATGACATACTAAGGGGGGGGGGGGGGGGGGGGAGGATGACACTCTAAGTGAAGCATGCATTTAACAGGTTTATACAAAGTTCTACACTGTCAATCATACTGTGCAAGCACTCCAAGTCATTCAACAGCAAATCCATGCTCTACACACATAATGAATAACTTTGGGTGGTGGGAAGGAGGGGGGCGGAGAGGGACTTGATCCCAAATCTCCCCCCCCCCCCCCCCACACACACACACACATACACTGCTGGTCATAAATGACAGTATTGCTTAACTGGTAGGCCCTGGGGCAGAGAGCTGGAGGCATAACAGTAGTGACACCTTGTCATCTTGACGCATTTATTAAAAGAGGGATTTACAGACAGTGAACAAGTCAAACTATTGTGCATTTGAGCATTGTTCTGCTTCAAATGGTCAGTGTTTTGGCACTATAGTTGCTTTGTTTTTCTGTTTTTGAGTCATTTAATTTCTGAAATTAAAACACACACAAAATTTAAACTGAATCAGTGAATGTTTTGTTGTTATTCAAGACGGACAGCAGTGTGTACATTTTGCAACTCTGCCTTTTGCAAGCAGTAATGAGTAAATGGACAGGTATTTTATATAAAAACAGAAGGAAGATATCAGTTGATCTTTCTTTTGTGCTTAAAGTAACAACGAACAAAAAAACACCCAATCATCTGATATCTGTTTTTTAATGCTTTGTACAGGGCAGTGGCGACAGCATGATGGCTGTGTGGGGGTGGCAGGATAACGCTATCTCACTTGATGACTGTGTCAGTGACATGTTTGAAGCAGGTATGTGATCTAGGAAAACAGTCACAAAGCATCGCACTCTTACCTACCTCTGCTATTTCTTTTTCTCCCCTCTGTCTCCAGCCATCTCTTGTTTTGGAGAATGCAGCATGCTACCTGTCTTCACTGTCTCCTCCCCCTCTTTCAAGTCACCCTTTTCATATTCTTACCTCCCCCCCCCCCCCCCCCCCCCCACATCTTCAAATTATCCCTTCCATATTCTTCAGGTCATCCTTTTCATATTCTTACATACTCCAACCCCTCCCCTTCAAGTCCTTTCCATAGTCTTACCTGTCTCTCCCCGCCCCCCCCCCCCCCCCCTTTCAAGTCATCCTTTCCATATTCTTACCTGTTTCCACTCCCCCTCCCCCCACACCTTCCTCTTCAAGTCATCCTTTCCATATTCTTACCTATCCCCCCAACCCCTCTCCCCCTTCAAGTAGGATGACTTTCCTTTTCGGAAAAACAGCACACTGATCTTCACTGTCCCCATTTTAGAAAACATAGCACACTTATCTTCACTATCCTCTCCCTTTCAAGTCACTTTCCCCATTTTAGAAAACAAAGCACACTGATCTTCACTATCCTCTATCTCTCAAGTCATCCTCCTCATTTTGAAAAACATAGCACACTGATCTTCACTATCCTCCATTTTTCAAGTCACTCTCCCTGTTTTGGAAAACATAGCACACTGATCTTCACTATCCTCACCCTTTCAAGTCACTTTTCCCCATTTTGGGAAACATAGCACACCTTCACACTACCCACTTCCCTCTCTTTCACTTATCCTTCCCACTTTGGAGATTTTTTCTTCTCCTCTACACATATAAAACAAATGACCTGTCAGTAGTATACTTGCTTTGAAATTGGGTTTTCCTCCATTTGCTTGTAAATGTTTGCTCCTGTTCCAGGTTGTGGCATTGTTAGTGCAAAGCTGGCTTCGAATGACAGGATTTTATGTGCTCTGGATAAGATGGTAGGTGCAATGTGGTTGTATGTTGACACTGTTAGTATCAGCAATGGGGGCAGCTGTCACAGTAGGGATTGTAGTGTCATTATTATTATCACAGTATTAGGATGTTGTTGTTATGGGGTTTTTTGGGGAGGGGGTGGTTGGGGTTGTGGTGGAGGGGTGTTGCAGCTCCTCCCCCTTGCACCCACTACCCCATGCCAGTAAGTAATAAATTAATTAAAACTAATGTCTTTATGAATGGCAGATTTATTGCAGGTTCCCCCCACCCCACCCCCACTTCATCCCCCACACCAGCAACTGTATCAGTAATGGCAGATGTGGTCACAGTAGTAATTCTGGTGTCCTTATTACCACAGTATTACTGGGGGGGGGGGGGGGGGGGGAGAGGGGGGGGAGCGACCCAACCCCCTCCCCATAGTAATACTGTGGGGGGGGGGGGGTGCTCCCTCCCTCCACCCTCCTCACGTAGCCAGCAACCAATAAACGAATTAAAAAGTCTCCTTTGAATGTCAGATATATTCTTAATTTAAGAATCTGGCATGTTCTAGCCTGTTTTTGTCAGCACTATTAGGCTGTGAAACCTGTCTTTTGACGAGTTGTGTTATTTGCCATTTTCACTTGTGGCGCACTGGGTCAGGATGGGGTATAGGTCATCACTATGCTTGTGCTCAGACCGTAACATTATGCCAGACTAGAACTGTGTATGGCAGCACCCAAACACAATCCGAACCACCAGGAAGTTGGTCAAGTCTAAAATTGTGTGCTGGTCAGACCTGGCTTTGGGAGATTTTTGTAGGCTGAAGAAGTCAAGTTGTGCTTTCGCTTCACAGGTTTCAGTCTCCAACTCATATTTTTAAGCATAGCTTCAAGTCAAATTGTGTTTTGCTGACACATGTTAGAAGTGTTTGACATCAGGTTGTCTTTTTATTCTGCCATGACTGTACCTCTATGATAAATGTGTGTGTATGGAATCATCTTGTGCCTCAGGATCCCAGTCAGTGTCTGACATTTTAGGCATATACTATGATCTAGGCTCAGATCAAGTTGTTTGTTTGTCCCTCAGAACCAGGTCAGTGTGTGGCTTGTCCCTGAACTGGTTATGCTTTCATGCACTACAACACTTGGGATTGGGGCAGATGTACGCATCACTGATTTCCTCCTGTTGGAAACACAAGGCACACATACCAACAGGTAAGAATGTTTTCTGGACTGATTTAGATTTTGTGTGTGTGTGTGTGTGTACTTGGTATGTGCATAGCCAATTTTGTTGTTTTGTATTACTATTGTGTTTTTATTATCATTGTCATCCTCAGTCATAATTAATGTCTCCTTTCTTTTTCTGGAATGGTTAGTTATTTCAAACGTATGAGAATATTTATATTGGCATACACACATACACGATGAGTAAAAAGTAAAAAGAACAGTGATGTTAGACTATACTTCATCCAGAGCATGCAACAGACTGACATCCAAGGCAAATTTAGATCAGTTTACAAGCAACACGTAGCTTACTCTAGTGTCCTCATTTCCAGGCGTACAGTTTTGTGGCAAGCGTTTGTGCTGTTACTGTGTTTTTGTGTTGTTGCTGTGTCTACAGCCTGGAGGGAGTGCGGCTGGTTCTGCAGGAGCAGGACATGCTGTCCAGCACCATTCGCATCATGGACATAGAGAGTGGGGTGGACGTTTACACCTTACAGCTTGGTGCCCCCACCTCACTAGCCAGGTGTTCCGCAACACAGGTAAAACAATGTTTGTGTCATACCTTTACCCTCATTACCTTTCTGCACCCCCCCCCCCCCCCCACCCCCCCCCATCGAAAAAAGAAATTCAACAACAAACAAACAACAACAAACAAACAACAAAAAACAGCCTTTTTTCTGGGAATAAATTTGGCCCTTTTTGTATGTAACTTGTATGCATGGGATGTTATGGGGTGTGTGTGTCTTGTAGATCTGTTCTGTTATGTGTTCTATTTGTTTACGGTAATTACATGCTGAAGGATATATAATATGTCTAATTTCTTTCCTCCTTCAGTCTGTTATGCTCTCTAAAACGTGTGGAATATTTTTTGTATGTTTTTTGTTGTTGTTTGTTTTCTTTCATTACTTTTGTTGTATTTTTTTCTTCTTCTTAATTTTGCTTTTGTTTCCTGTTATGAACTGTAAGATGATGAACTTGCACTGTTTGTTTCAGGAGTCACTGTACATAGCAGAAGGCACACCAGTGATTGGGTGAGATGGTCTTTTTGGAGAAATTAGGGAGTTATGGAGCGAGTGTTTGCATATTAATTACTGTACAGGCAATGATGCATTCATGTGCTTGTATGCATGTATTTGTGCAAGTATTGGTATGCATTTGTATGAGAGCAGGACAGAGAGGGGTTTGTGGAAGTACTGGTTTGTATTTGTGTGAGAGGGAGAGAGGGATTTGTTTGTGGAAGTACTGGTATGCATTTTTTATTAGAGTGGGAGAGAGGGATTTCTTTGTGCAAGTACCAGTATGTATTTGTATGATAGCAGGAGAGAGAGAGAGAATTTCTTTGTGCAAGTAACAGTATGTATTTGTATGATAGCAGGAGAGGGAGGGATTTCCTTTTTCAAGTAATGTTATATATTTGTATGAGACTGAGAGCAGGAAAGAGGGATTTGTGTGTGCACGTACTGGTATGTATTTGTGTGTGGGTGGGTGGGTGGGGAGGGGGTTGGTTGTAGGTGCAAATACTGGTATGTATTTGTATGAGACGTGGAGAGAGAAGAATTTGTTTTCTGCTGCAGACAGCTTGTGTCCGTGCCTGAAGACAGTTCACTGTAGGCTCCTTTCCTTTTTGACTTCAGAACATACACATAGCTTATTGTCTATATGACTTTGCTGTAATAATGTACTGGGGGTGGGCCATGATCACATGGCAGTCTGTATCTGGCTCTTGGAGATAGGACAGGGGGATGAGTGTTTTTTGGCCCCCATTGCACAGCTGATGTCAATAGTGGAAGAACCAGTGCAGGACATATTGTGGTTGTGTTGGGTTATTCAGAGAGGCTGACAAGGTGTCCACTGTGCGGCTCCGCTGCCTGACGGAGACCAACCCAGAGACCCGCCTGCAGAGAATCCTGCACAAGAAGCGCTTTGAGGAGGCTCTGCAGTTTGCACACCTCTTTCAGCTTGACACAGAGGTCAGGAAATGACTCATGGTGGTCTGTTGTTGCTTTTTCTTCTTCTTTTTTTCTTCTTTTTTTGAAGGGTAGGGTGGGGGGATGTCATACAGTTGGTTATGATCTCATTTATAGGTAGTCACTAGTGTTTCTTGTTTTTGTTTTTTTAAGCGTGTATTGGAGTAATGGAGACACCTAGTATTTCCATGATATTCTTTGTAACTTTCAGATGGCAGCTGCTTTACATATACTACTCAAATGGTACAGTTGGTTATGATCTCATTTATAGATAGTATTTCTTTTTTCTTTTTTTAAGCATGTAATGGAGTATTGGAGACATCTAGTATTTCCATGACATTCTCTCAAACTTTCAAATGACAGCTGCTTTACCTATACTGCTCAAATGGTGTTCATATAACAGAACAATTTGGTGCTGAAGAAAGAATATAAAAGGAAACAAATTTTTAGAAAAGACTTTCAAAGAATGTAGCCACTAGAAAACAAATGAAAATAAGATTTACCTCCACATTTCTGCCCAAGGTGAAAAAAACACAACCAACTCGAGATTTAAACAGCAATTTCATCTTGTTAAATTTTCTTATTTGCTGTTGTTTGGAAGGGGGGGGGGGGGTAGAATTCCTTTTGTCTGTAACATTTTTACTGGACTCTGTCCCCCAGCTGGTGTACACAGCTCAGATGAACCAGCTGCTGGAGGAGCTGTCTCCGTGGAACATCCTGTGCTTCGACAACAGCAAAGTGGCAGCCATGCTGGCCCAGCTGTGGACCAGTGTGGACAACATCAAGGTAAAGTCAGCATCACTGAGCATCTGCACATCATGATTATTCAGTGTGGACAACACCAAGGTAAAGTCAGCATCACTGAGCATCTCCTCATCATGATTATTCAGTGTGGACAACATCAAGGTAAAGTCAGCATCCCTGAGCATCTCCATCCAGTATGGGCAACATCAAGGTAAAGTTGGTAACACTGAGCATCTCCACATCATGATTATCCAATGTGGACAGCATCAAGGTAAAGTCTGCATCATAGAGCATACTGGACAAGTTTGTGCCCATTTCTGATTATGCCAAGCAAAAGATTATGTCTGGAAAGTGATGAGGGGGTGGGCGGTCCTTTGTGTATGATATGTATACTTTATTGCTTATTTTATTTTCCCCTTGGAAAAGAAGGGCTCAGTTTCTTCAAACCCAGCTTAGGAATTAATTCCCAGTTATTTTTGTTATTCATTTTTGTACTTAAAAATAAATAAATTGAGGGGTGGGTGGGAATGTATTCAGGCAGTATTACCATAAAAATGAATTTGATTTCAGGACTGTCAGCTGATTGCTGAGAATTGCATGCGGGCTGCTCTGCCGTCTTTCTCTGATACCTGGAAGCTGCTACAAATCTGCCACACCAAGGTCAGCCTATGATCCTGCTGTTGTTCGCTTCTGAGGCTGAGCGATGCTAATATTCACTTTCTTTTCTAAGTTGGTGTCATGCTCTTGCTCACTTTCCCTCTGAGTCAGTGTCGCACTGTTGTTCATTCTTCTGAGCCAGTGTCACTGTTGTTCAGTTTCCTTCTGATCCTGTGTCACACTGTTGTTCACTTTCCTTCTGAGTCAGTGTCATGGTGTTCACTTTCCTTCTGAGTCAGTATCACACTGTTGTTCTTTCTTAGACTGTGTCACACTGCTGTTCTCATTGGTTCTGAGATTAGCACACAGTTGCTTACTTTCCCTCTAAGACAGTGTCTCACTATTTTTCCCTTTTCATCTTCGACAGTCATGTTTCTGTTCACTTTCCTTTTGAGATTGTGTGACACTATTGTGCACTATTTGTATTTAAAAAAATGTATTAAGAAATGTATGGATGGTGCCTGATAACCAGGAAATTACAGTAATCAGTCCTAGTATTTCTGTGTCTTTCATTGCTACTTCAGATGTGTCTAACTGTGCTGCTGCTGTTTTTCAGCTGTCATCTGCTGCAACAGATGAGGTGGAGAGACAACAGGCTTTGCAGACTAAGGCAAGTGAACACAATTCTCAGTAAAACACACCTGATGTAACTTGTACTTTTCAGTCAGTCAGCCATGACGTATATTTTTTGAAAACTGTTGGTTTTGTTGTGCATCATATTTTTCTTTGTGAAGCAGCACGTTAGAGCATGGTTGAAACAAAGGGTACGGTGGTTCTAAAACACTTTTCTTTATTCCTGACTTGGATGTGTTTTGATCTTTTTCTGCACAAGTATGGTAAGCAGTGATGTGCATTGCCATAACTGTGTTTTACGTTTGCAGGTGTTGGCTCTGCAGAATCGGCTCATGACCTACAAACTGGCCTTTGGTGTCCACGCATACAGGTAGAGTCAGTGATTCGCAGAGATTGCTGGTTGTGGGTTTCGTTCTTTTTTCTCTATGAGCATGAGGTGGTATTGTCACAGGAAGAGCTACATGATCTTCATTGCAAGGACGAGAGAGGGTCATCGTCAATCAGAAGAACATTGGAACTGTTTCAAAGGGGATGTTGAGGAAACTTCTGAGAGACAGGGTGGAGCGCATATGGGTTTTTCCGAGTGCATAGATACCATTTTGAACTGAAATGAACTGAACTGTACAGCTCTGCTGGGTTAACAGATTGGTTTTCACCATTTTCAGTGTTGGGTCTTTTCTTTTTCCCCCCATGCTGTGTTAGGGCGTATCTCTCCTACTTCTCCCCCCCCCCCCCCCCCCCCCCCCATCCCCCTCACACTCCACACATACACATCTGCCACTCTTGACCTTCATCAGTAAAATCAAAGACTAGGTGCTTAACATGCCAGATGTTTTCAGCTGAGGACGGTGGGTTTGGGAAATAAAAAAGATAGTGACAGTGTGTATCCCACATGATGGTGACAGCAGATGGCAGTGTTGTTAATAGCAGGTACCAGTAAATGTGGAGTGTGATATGTGTCCCACATGATGGTGACATCAGATGGCAATGTCAGTAATAGCAGGTACCAATGGTGACAGCAGATGGCAATGTCGGTAATAGTGGGTACCAATAAATGTGGAGTGTGATATGTATCCCACATGATGGTGACAGCAGATGGCAATGTCAGTAATAGCAGGTACCAATAAATGTGAGGTGTGATATGTCAGACCATATGCGATGTTTTACATGGGACACAACATGATCTGATACAGTGATAAATATGTGGTGTGTGATGCAGTGATGATCTGATACGGTGAGAAATCATGTAGCGCATGGTGTGTGATGCAATGTGTTCTGATATAATGACAAAACATGTATGTGATGCAGTGATGATCTGATATAGTGATAAATCATGTAGCATGCGGTGTGTGACGCAGCGTGTATCTGATGCTGTGTGTGCAGTGCCAACAGTTGGATACGGTTCCAGCAGGCCAACCTTCTCCACATGGTGTGTCGGCAGATGACGGAACATAAGCCTCACATTGCGGTGCTGGTGTGGAGACGTCATTCTGTGAGTGACACTGCACTCTCCATCTTTCACTGATCACCTGAACTCAGTGACAAACTCATCTTCACCAGTTGCGTCACATCATGACTGTACAATACAAGTTTATTGTTCCCCACAGGAAAATTTATTTGGCAGCTGTAAAAACAACAAAATATAAAGTATCCCATATATTAAAGATTATTTAGGACATCGCAATTACTTGAAAAGCATGCACACACACACGCATGCACACATGCACGCATGCACACGTGTGCGTGCACACACACACGCACACACACACACACACCATAGGAAACACACACATGCACACAGTCACTCAAACACACACACAGGTGATACTGCACTTTCTCCAGTGACCTGAACACAGACACACACTTACCAGTTGCATCACATCATTTGTCATTCTGTGGCTGTGGCACTGCAGTTTTCATCACTCACCTGAATGCAGTCACAAACTCTTCTCCATCAATGCATCACATCGTCTGTCACTCTGTGATTAGCGCTACACTTTGCACCAGTCACTGGAACGCAGCCACAAACCTGACCACAGCTGTCCACTTAGAAAAGCAGTGCCCACATGCACTGTCAACATGCTTTGGTTTATGTCATGTCAAATGACATCATGTCAACTGAAGACGTATAACTTTCAAAGCTTCCAGATCTCACATGTCTGGTCCTTCCATGAATCCATCTCCTCACCACATATTTTGTTTTTGTTTTTCTGACATGTCATTTGACATGTCATCTGAAGACATACAACTCTCTCCAAGCTTCTGAATCTCACCTGTCTAGTCCTTCCATCTCCTCACCACATTCGTCCCCCATCTCCTCCATTCTGCCAGTGATTCCTTCTCCACCCCAACAAAATCATTTTTCCCTTCTTTTCTGTGCATTGTGATCCACAGTAACTTCATCTTTTCTCTCCAGTATATTGTGTGTTTGAAGTCATGCTTCAACCTGCACAGACACGAGGTCACTGTTTCAAAAAGAGAAAAAAAGCACTGTCCACATTCTATTTTTAGACTAGTTTCCCAAGGAGATGTGGTTGCACACGGACATTGACTTAGTGAAGATCATTTCTCGGTCAGAGGGTGATGGGTGGTCAGTTTCACATCATTACATGGGTTGTGCATGTGTACCCTGAGAGATTGAATTTTCTGCGACTTTGCCTCTACATGTACCACCGTAAGAGACTGAATTCTCTGTGAATTTGCCTGTACATGTACATGAGAGATTGGATTCTCTGTGACTTTGCCTGTACATGTATCATGAGAGATTGGATTCTCTGTGACTGCCTGCACATGCACCATGAGAGATTGGACTCTGTGACCTTGCCTGTACATACACCATGAGAGATTGGATTCTCTGTGACTTTGCCTGTACATGTACCATGAGAGATTGAATTCTCTGTGACTGCCTGTACATACACCATGAGAGATTGGAGTCTGAGACTTTGCCTGGACATGCACCATGAGAGATTGGATTCTCTGTGACTTTGCCTGTACATGCACCATGAGAGATTGAATTTTCTGTGAATTTGCCTCATGCCAGTCAGCGTGTTTGTGTGTGTGTGTTTGATAGGAGGAGTGGCGTGACCAGATCAGCTTCGAGGTGGTTCAGCAGATCCTCCAGGCTGTTCCACAGAGGCTGACGGCTGCTGACATCTTGGGATGGCTTCAGGATGACCTTCTGCCCTTCGTGGCCAGGTCTCTGCCCCAGGCCATGGTTAGTGTGGGCAGCTGTCTTTTCTTCTGCTTCTTTGTTTAGTACTTTGTTAGTGTGTGAGTGTGTTTATTAGTGATTTTTTCTATTGTTTATCAAAACATATGTAAAAGCAAAAGAGTATAAAGTGCTTACACATAACGCGAGCCTGAAGTGCTGTTGTGGCATATTTTGTCACTGGGCATATATTGTCATCGGCAACAATATATGTCCATGTTCATGGCACATTTTGTTGCTGGCATTATGGATTATGGCACATATTGTCACTGGCGATAATATATGCCGCAACAGTTGTGTGTATCTGCAAGGGGGGGGGGGGGGGCTGAGAGAGACAGACAGACAGGGCAGGTTCTGAGGCAAACATTGTCTTGTAATGAGTGGATTAAACGTGGATGTGTACATCATGTACACAGGCAATAAAAGCACAGCATATTTGGGAATAGTGTATGAAAGAAAACTGTGTTTCCTTGTATGGTCATAAAGTAATGGGCCATGTTTTGTTTGTTTTTGTTTGAAGGCTGATGTGGTACGGTGGATAGAACAGAGAGCAATCAACATGGAGCTGGTGGAGAAGGTAAATTGTCTGTGTCTGTGTGTTTTGGATGTATCATTCAAAACAGTCCTTTTATTTTGTCTTCAAAATCTTTCAGCTCCAGTGCTTATTCATGACTGTTTTCACAGGCTGGTTCTTATAAAGTCAAACACGAACTTAATAATAATAATAGATAACTTTTGTATAGTGCTATTCTCTGCTGTACCCAAACTCACTGTGCTTTACAATACATTATCTGGCATCCACAATCGTTTATAAAGGTGCAATGACTTTCCTGTTTACCTCTTCTCTGTTGCATGCATCAGTCATACAAGATTTATTTATTCAGGATGCCTGGCCGGAGAATGCAATTAACTTCTTGGATCACATCAACCGGTGTGTGACGGAAATCACACAGGTCAACTTCACCGCCACCACTGACACAGCTGTTGAAACGACTACTAAGGTGATTTATAAGGGCTTTCGAACATAGTCATATGACTGCAGTCAGCATGATGAGTTGCTATGGAAGCACAGACTGTGACATCATCATCTTCCAGCATCTGATCATGTCATGTAGGTTTCAAGCTTGCTCCATTCTCTCTCATCTGATTCTGAACTGACACAAGCCATCTGACAGACGATGAATATTCTTCACATCTTCAATAACAGTAACAATATACTTTATTAATCCCAGCGGGAAATTAAAGCTGTCATTCGATCTTGTACATTAATGTACAACAAAGAATTGAATTGCACATATTCAGTGCTGTTATCTCATGAATGGTGAGATTTGGTAGTGATTTAATAGCTTTTGTTCTTTCATCCTAGCTCCAACAGGGTAATAATAACACTACCAATAGTTGCAATTTCTCTGTCTCTGCTGTCTGCCATTTTACAGCAACAGTTACCCACAATCATCTTTCCATCCATCAGTGCATGTATGTGTGGCATAGCATGCTACATGACATCTGTTGGTGACATGGTACATCATGCTGTGGGCATATGGCTGTGTTCAAATGTGGATCGTAGCCTTAAAGGTGCAATGTTAACTGATACCAGTAGGTGCCAAGAAAGTGCCATGGAATTATGTGGGATAAATGCTAAACAGGTTAAAAAAGAGTTGTCCATATTGCAAGACTGAGTCACAGTCATCAAGGCTGAAGCAAGGACAACTAAGATTATTTAATGTGTCTGTGTTAATGAAAAATATTTTCCTTCGCAACATTGTCATTTACACTAAATTTGTATATAATTATGGTCTGTATACTGTGGCACCTTTGCTTGAAGACAGCAACCAATCTTGTTTGTTTTTCAGACCAAAATTGAGGTGTTTTCTGTGCTGGAGCCGCTGCGCAACACCCTGACCATGCTGCGCCAGCTACAGGACCTACAGAAGTACAACCTGCGTCTGTCCTTCAAGCAGTTCCGGCAGGTTAGTTCAATGGTGTCTGTCCTTCAAGCAGTTCCGGCAGGTTAGTTCAATGGTGTCTGTCCGTCAGGGCAGTTCCGGCAGGTTAGTTCAGTGGTGTCTGTCCTTCAGGAAGTTCAGCAGGTTAATCCAGTGGCATCTGTCGTTCAGGCAGTTCCAGCAGGTTAGTTTATTGGTGTCTGTCCTTCAAATAGTTCCAGCAGGTTAGTTCAGTTGTGTGTCCTTCAAGCAGGCCAGTCCAACAGTGTTTGTGGTATGATATAATTGATGTGTTGTGCTATCTTAAAGGTGCTGTTACACTATATGCATATACAGAATACCACAAACATCGATGCTTCACATACTAGGTCATGTGTTGTGACATGCTGTCATGTGGTGTAATGTATGGTGTGATGCATTGTGATTTGCTGTAACACTGTGTCATGGTGTGGGAGCATTCTTCAGCCTTGTGCTGCCTGTGTACAGGAGAGCAGGGAGACGCTGGCATTCCGCATGCTGGACCAGGTGGTGATGGTGGAGCTGATCAAGCCCACTCTGGAGCAGTACATCACCCCCTACGTGCGTGCAAACCGCCTCGACCAGGACAACATCTTCTCCACATATGTCAAGGTCTGAACTATACCATTGCTGTCTCAGTGCTCTAGATGTCTCAGATTTTGTCATTGCTGTATCTTTCTGTGTTTTGTGTCCCCGAGGCCTGTGTGTTTTCTGTTTCAGTGCTCTAGACATTTCAGACTTTGTCCTTTCTGTATCTTTCTGTGCTCTAAGGCCTGTACATTTCTGTTTCAATACTCTAGATGTCTCAGGCTTTGTTATTTCTGTATATATATCTTCATCTGTTTTGTGTACCCAATGACTATACCATTTCTTTTTTAGTGCTCGAGACGTCTCATATTTTGTCGCTCCTGTATCTTTATCTGTTTTGTGTCCACGGTGCCTTTTTGCACTTTCACTTTGTTCAGCACTTCTGAACTAGATCACTCACTGAATGATATTTCGCCTGCAGTGATGATTCTAGTCTGCAAACAAAATAGTGGCAACTTCATACGAAAGAGGGGTTAGTAAAACCCTGAAAGAAGAATGAGAATAATTAACCAACAAAGGAGTTAATTTGACAATAATTAAATCAATAAATGAAAGGCTGATGATTAGTTACAAAGCGTCACAGAACCTGCTGTGAGTGATGGGAGAAAAGCAACAACAAAAATGTTGTAACATGTCTTTCATCACAGGTCTTACTAGAAATGTCTCAAATGTGGTACTGTTGCATACATTATGGTGTCTACATCTATTGCAATGCTGATTCAGGGGATGAACTATGTGATGATGGTGTGATCATGTGTGCATGTGATGGAAGGATCTGCTGGAGCGCTTGGGTCACATGAGGTCATACACAGGTCAGTCAGCATGGGAAGACAAAGTGCTGGCCATTGTGTCCTTCATCCACAACCCCAAGGTTAGTGTGATTAGAATGCTAACTGATAATGCATACATGTGACAGGTACTGGGGGTCAGAAAGCAGCTGTTTGTATTATTCGCTGTCTTTTGGTATTAGAGTCGCCATGATATAACCGCACTGGTTGACTGGGTGTGAAACAACAAGTTTCTTACCTGCTATCAGAGTTTGTTTTCTATTTTCCATAAGCTAGACACCCCCTCCCATTTCACACCTGCCCCTGCACCCACCCCTTTCATAGTGGAGCATTAAATCTTTCCCCCCACCCCCTCCACTCTTTCTTTCTTACTCTCTGCTGTCTCCATTTATTCAAAGAAACCATGTGTTTATGTTTGTCCTGGCTATGCAGTCTTCTTGATTGCTTCATTATAGGCCTCTGAGAAAGAAAGAAAAACACACACATCTGTGGAAGTCCTTGGAGCATTAACAATTTCCTTCGGTTATTTCCATCACAGTGCAGAACATTCTTTTCTAAGGGCCTTCACTGTGCCTTGCGTCACGAGAGTTGTTCTGTGCTGTGACAGGAAAAGTGCTGCGCAGTGCTGAACGTGATCAAGCACGCACCACTGCCCTGGAGCCCAGACATTGAACGGCTGGTGGAGGAGGGGCTGAAAATTCAACATCCATTGTGAGTGGGTCTTGGTGTGTGACCTGTGCTGTGCTGTGTGTGAGTCGTATAGTGTTGTGTGTGAGCTGTGTAGTTTGTAGTGCGTGTGTTGCAGTGTGTCGGTGTGTCCATGTCTTTGTGTGTGGGCTGTAGTGCTGTGCTGAGTGAGTTTTATAGTGTTTTACTGTGTGTCAGTTATGTAGTGTGGGGCGTGTGTTGTGTATGGGTTATGTAGTGGGTCTTTGTACGTGACCTCTGCTGTGCTGGGTATGAGTTGTAATAGTGTTGAGTATTGTTGTGGTGCGTGTCTTGTGTGTGAGCTGTGCAGTGATGTGGTGTGTGTGAGTTATGTAGTGTTATGATGTGAATAGGTCTTCGTGTGTGAGCAGCGCAGTGCTGTGCTGGGAGTGAGTTGTATAGTGTTATGCTGTGTGTGGGTTATGTAGTGTTGTGGTGCGTGTGATGTTGTGTGTGAATGTTGTGGTGTGTGGGTGTGTCTATGTCTTTGTGTGTGTTACATTGTGGTGTGCAAGTTTTGCTATTTATTAGTAGTGTTGTGTTGTTCAGGTTGTATAGTGTTGTGGTGTATGTGATTTATGAATCAGTTATATGAGATGATGTGTGTGTGTGTCCATTCGTGTGAACACACATATTATGTGTGCACAAAGGTATTATGGATGCATCATATTTGCTATGTGTTTCCCATTGTGTACTGCACTCAAGCATCCAGCTTCACAAAGTAAGTATGCAGTGAGCATTTTCTTTTTTTGTGTGTGGTTAATATTACACACATTGCTTTTATTTTCATGTTTTCGTGAGCCTCTTGCTGTATATATATTCCTTGTGCACCTGCATATTATTACTGTCTGTTGTGTACCAGGCTTAATTAAAAGCATTAATTGAAATTAAGTCCTGCCATCACCTTTTGACCCATTTAATTATAAGACATAATGAGACTTTTATTCATCTATATTATTTACTTAATAAGGTATTTGAACTTATTTAAACAGCTTGATTATGCTGCTTTCCTTGCAGGGTGCGAGAACTGCAGGAACAGAAGAAAATAGCAGGTGTGCGTCAACTGATGCAGGAATATGGACTGAAGAACAGCGCCGTGCCCAGCCAGAGTCAAGCAGAGGTGTGCAGGCTTTGCACCGTTGTCAGCTTGCCCCTCAGTCTTTGCACAGTTGATCAGTTGGCGTAGCCTTCTGCAAACAGTCTGCTTGGCATCCTGTAGTTTTGTTCAGTTATCAGTAGCGCTGTCGTTAGAATTATATGTGCAGAGGGGTAATCAGTCATGTGGTTGACTGGGCATTAAAAACCAATCATGTAGTTGACTTGGCATTAAAAATCAGTCATGTGGTTGACTGGGCATTAAAAATCAATCATATGGTTGACTTGGCATTATAAATCAATCATGTGGTTGACTGAGCATTAAAAATCAATTGTGTGGTTGACTGGGTATTAAAAATCAATCATGTGGTTGACTGGGTTTAAAAAAATTAATCATGTGGTTGACTGGGCATTAAAAATCATCAGTTGTGTGGTAGGGCATTAGAACTCAATCATGTAGTTGGCTGGGCATCACCAATCAGATCAATCAGTCGGCCATGTTGCCCATGCAGCTGTTTGTCGTTGAGGTGCACTTTGTCAAAACCCTGTTTCAGAAACTTGCCATCTTCATTCTGGAGCAAGACAAATCCCAGTCTTTGGATGACGCCCTTCGTGTGCTGAAGGAATACAACATCAACAGCCCCTCTGCTGTCAGTGAGCTTCACTTCCGTCATGCCAACGTTCTTATCAGAGCCGGCCGGGTCAGTCGCACGTAATGTTACGTTCATGCAGGGTCTTTTTACACTTTACATTTAGAAAAACATTTCATTTTTTGCCTTACAAAATGCCGTCAGCATCTGCTCATATGCAGATTTATCAAATATTAACAATAACAATATACTTTATTAATCCCAGTGGGAAATTAATGCTGTCATTCGATCGCCCAATGAAGAATATAATAATTCTAAATCATGAACCACACGCACATACACACTCTTAGACATACGCCTCCTTTCTCTCAATCTGCATACACTAATGCTTAGTTATAGCAAACCCCAAATTACCTGGAATAATGCTTTCTCTGTGTCAAACCAAAACGTAAAAACTCTCAAATTAAATAAAAATCATTAGGTTGACACATCCCTAACCCACCGTTAGAAACGGACGTCTTGACGCATGCGCACACTCAGTTAATGACTGGTATAATTTTCATTAAAAACTGACAATGCTGATAGTAAAAACGAGGCTTTTTAACGGTTTGTATTTGTTCTCGGAAGTAAAAATCTACCACTCCTGTTGCTATGTCTGCTATCAAAGTAGTGTCTCATTGGGTGTGTAGGCTCGTTTATTATTTATTAGTAAGGGGTTTTGGTGGTAACGAGGACAGTGATGTTGATAAAAGCAGTGATGTTAATCTGCAGGTGCTGTAGTACCTAATGGTACCTGCTGTGGTGTGAAATGTTGAGTAATGCAGTCGTTGACGCTGAAGATGACTGTCGATTTATATAGTGTTGGTGCTTGTTTGCCTGATGCCTTTGTTTCTCTCACTGTAATGTGAGACAATTGATAATGCGAGCGACGATGACGACAGTGAAGATGATTATCAATTTACAGCCCAGGTGCTAGACTACCTATTGCTGTAGGTCACTGTAATGTGAGGTGCCGGATATTGCAGATGGTGATGATGGTGACAGTGATTATCAATTGATAGACTAGGAGCTGGACTGCGTAATGCTTTTGTTCACTGTGATGTGAAACATTAGTTAATGAGAGTGATGATGATGTGGGGCTTAATGTCCTCAGATGTTGGGCTGACGTATTAGGTACATGCATGAGATGAAGAGTGAAGATGATAACTGATTTATATCCAGGTGTTGGATTGTTGGTGACTGTTGGCTAGTGTGACATTGCCACTGTCCACAAGAGGGTCAAAGGTGAGATGATAGCAGACAGTTCAGTCAGATGATGAAGCCAAGTGATGCCATTGACGTTTGTGAGGTCATTCAACAGGTTTTGGACTACTTGAGACTGCTGGGCAATCTGGAGTGGACACTGGCCAAGAGGCTGGGGCAGAGAGTGGTGTCCCTGGCTGAGATTTGCCTGGAGGGCTGCAGTCCACAGCCATCCGTCAGAGAGGTCAGACAACGCTGCTGTCCACCCAGGGAGCGGGGGTAGCTCAGTGGTAGAGCACCAGGCTCATGACTGAAAGGTTGTGGGTTCAGGTCCTTGCAGGAGCGGCGGGAGAATTTTATTCCCCAGGGTCAGCTTTCTGTGCTGACTCTTATTTTTCTGTGTCTGTTCCACCCCTGTGTTACCTCAGTAGCACATAAAGGATCCCAGTTATTCTGCCCCAAAAGCAGATGGCAGGTTACACCTAAACACACATGCATCCTATGTATGGCTTTGAATGAAGCGACACTGTAAACTGTTGCATGGTTGTATGCGTACACTGAGATGGCAGCAGTTTCATGTGGTACCAGCCATGTAACAACTAAATAGCGGTGGCTATTCAAAAATGCGCTGTAAAAGGATACATCACTCATTCAGAATCGCATGTGACGTTTTGCTCTATAAGAGCTATCCATTTTTATTACCATTAATGTGATGTATATCACTTGCACAGATTTTATGCATTTTGTGTTATCACCCCCTGATAACGTTTCTGCAGAAATCATTATGCAAAGTGGATGTGTTCATTGTGTTTATTTGATTTGATGAGTTTACCTTAAACTGCCTGCTTTCTTACCTGCTTTGTTTATTTGTTCGTCACTTGGTTGAATAGAATGACTTCCTTGATTGATTACAGAGGTTTGGATTTGTGTGTGTTTGATGACTGTGTGCTGATTTTTTGTATCATCATTACCTGGTTTTTACCTGTGCCACTGTGCAGGTGATGGATGAACATAAGCGGCAACTGACACTGGCAGCTGTTCTCACTCTGCAACACATCCTATCCAGAACTTCAACAGGTACACCTGTACTTCATGCCCTTTTTGTGGTACATCTGTACTGACTGCATATCTGATAGTGATTGGCATATTATGTAAAAGTTGTGTTGCTTGAGTTTGTATGCATGAAAAAGAAAAACACAAACTCCTTTGGTAAATGATAAATCCTTTGGCACCCTGGTGCATTTAGTCTCATGCTTGTATCATCGTTTTATTTTTGCCAAAATGCAGATGCCTGGATTTTTGTTGTTGATGATTATGTTATTCCTGAGTGATGATTTTGCAGACCCAGTGGAACAAGATGAGTTGAAATCACAGCTGATGATGTTTTCCAGACTCAGCAGTCTTCAGGTATGTTATGCGTTAAGTAGACTAGAAATGCTGATCAAGATCTTGGGCATATAAAGTCTAAGGCATGGTTCTTCATTTGACCTTGAACACGATTTTGGGAAACTTTTCACAATGGCAGTTTCTCATACACTGCTGACTTAAATATTGACATCTCTTTCCAAGACTCTTTGAAACATTGCATAATATAATCTGTATTAAAATCCACTTGTGCAGACCTGTTTCACTGACTAATGAAATAGCTAAGTCACAGGAGCCTCTGAAAGGTTTAAACTTTTCTCACATTCAACATGAGTGCCTTAGGAGTAGCTGTGTGACCTCTGTCAAAAGGTTGGAAACACCTCTTTTTATATAAAAGTCCTGTGGATGAGTCTACAACCCCCCCCCCCCCCACCCCCACCCCACTTCCCATGCAAAAGATCGCATACACACATTAAAGATCCTGTAGTAGACCATGTCAGATTATCATGGATTGTGGAAACACCAAAATAATCCTGAATGCACTAAAAGCCGAAAAGGTGTCACGGTCTTCAAACTGATAAAGTTGGACGCTGTGTGGTGTTTCAGAGAGAGTACAACTTGATTATGTCGGTGTCAGACTACTGTGATGAAGTCAACAGAGGGAAGACGTTTGCCACTTTCACACAGCAGTATCTCAAAGAGAAAACCCCGTTCCAGGTAAAGTGGAACTTATTATTGGTGTTATCAAACCTCATTCCAGGTAAAGTGGAACTTATTATTGGTGTTATCAAACCTCATTCCAGGTAAAGTGGAACTTATTATTGGTGTTATCAAACCTCATTCCAGGTAGAGTGGAACTTATTATTGGTGTTATCAAACCTCATTCCAGGTAAAGTGGAACTTATTATTGGTGTTGTCATTTTGTTACCCTCCCCCCCTGCCCCCCCCCTTCTTCCTTCCTTTCTTTCCTTTTTTTTATTTTTTTTATTTTTTTATTTTTTTTGTTCTTGTGGGTTCAAGTCAAGTACTTCTTTATTTAATTCAAAGGAAAATGTGGGTGCCACACATGAATAACAAACAAAATCTACATATATAAAAGATTAACAGAATGGGAGTGGGAGTTAGCATTTACTTTTACATTATATATGTGTTCTGCCCTCACACACATCTGTTTGCAACATCTGAATACACTTACAGCATAATATGGATACATTTTGTTTAGTCAAGTATTAAAATTTGCATTTAGGAACTGTCAGATTTTAAGATTTACAATTTCCGCTTTTTAAAATTTAAGGCTTTGATATTGAAAACAAATTGTAGCCTTCACCCATGACTGTGTAATAATGTTCACAAGCCTCAGTTAATGTTTAAAGGAACATGTATCTCATTTTGGGGAAATATTTTGTTGTGGCTTCAGATTGTGTTCATGGTTACTTGGTACACATTTCAACTTATCAAGTGAATCAGTGATGTGTATGCTCTGTTGTCTGCCATGTATACTAACTTCGCTTGTGTGCATCTACTGACTTGGTTCTTGATCAGTTGATGTGGAATTAAAAATGTTTTGTTTTATTCCCCAGAGGGCTGGAGACTTGACAACCTTGTACAGGTGAGCTCTCTTCTTTTTCTTCTGCCGTCGGGTGAGAAGACGGCATGCGCAGTTGTGTGCCTATGTTGTGCATCCGTGCAGGTGCTCTGTTACCCACCCTTTCTGACTGCAGGAGTCTGACTTTGGGGGGTTTCACTTATGGGATTTGTCTTGTCATGACAGTTACTGTGTCATCCTGATATAGCTGTCATGGTTGACTGGGCATGTCATAATAATCTGTATGTTCATCTAGCCATCATCTTCCAGTCAAAGAACACTTATCTTTAATGAACAAACTTATCTTTAAAGAACCAAGACTTTTTTCCTGCTGTTTCCCTTTTCATGCTTAATTGTATTGCTACAGAATTTTTTACTTGGGGAAATTGTGTTGCTGCTCCCCAAGGAAAGCTAGCTGAAACAGAGCTGCACTACTCAGACTGCTGACCTCTTAATGTATTGGTGATTGCTCATGGCAGGCTCTACTGTACGCATATTCACCAACATGCATTGTCAGACATCAGTTTTTTTTCTGTCAGTAGACTGAATTCTTTCAATTGAAGAGCTGTGGAGGAGCTTGAGGAGAGAGGACTGTACAGAACTGTATCTGAGTACTTTCCAGGCCATTTTTATGTAACAGATTTGTGAATTTCTGTCAAGACTGATGTTTTGGAATGTGATGTGTGATTGCGTCTTGCCTATACAGACTGGCAGAACTTCTGCAGCTGCAGCGCGAGGCAGTCCAGGGGGAGCTGGTGGTGGTGGAGGGAAGGGCCGGTAACTTGGATGCTGTCCTCTTCCTCTGCAGGTCAGTGAGCCAGAAAGCCTGTCTCTTTTCTTCTTTTTCATGAAACAGCAGACATGAGCTAATAATTATTTGCTTTTGCTGTATGTGAGGATTTGCTAAATGTGTGCTGCATTATTGTTTTAGTGGTGTTTGTCTGCTGGTCGCAGATTTGTGCAGTGTTTGCCCTAGCTGGTTTAAATAATGTTATGGATGTTTACCTTACTGTTGTTGTCATCATGAACACAAAAGATAATTTTGTAATTATCACTCTAATCATGATGATGTGATTTTCCCTGTTTCTGTCTGGCACACTGCCTCTGTCAGTTCCTTTAACTCTTTTGAAAACTATTCTCTTTTGAAAAAGCATTTCTCCACTCCCAGTCCCATTGCTCTGATGTGGGTGTGGGTGTGTGGGAGGGCGCACGCATGCATTGCTCTGATGTGTGTGTGTGTGTGTGCCTGTGAATGTGTGCCTGTATGTATATGTGTGGTTTATGTATCTGGATGTGCATTTGAATATTTTTCTCAGTATATGTATTTCTAAAGAATTTATAAGCACAAAAGGCCAGTATAGGTTAGATGCTCTAAGTACCCACTGTTACTATTATATTCCAGAGAACTGCTGCAAGCTGAGCCAAGCAGAGAGTTGGGGCGAGTGCTGCACTGTGTGGTCAGCACTCTACTGCAGTTTCAAGGTCAGGGTCTGAGCTATGATGATGACGACAGTCCTGATGCGTCCACTAACCAGGAGCAACGTCGACAGCTTCCCTTCATCTTGCAAAAGATGGCCAGTCGTGCTGTTGCCATTTGTGATCCCGGTATAAACATTTGCAAATTTTTCATCATTATGTTTTCTCTTTTTTCTTCTTTTTATTAATTTTATTCATTAAAAAAACAACAAGTGCTACTTTATTAATATTAGTTTGTTTAGCTTACCTGTGTTTGCTAGATTGGCTTCTTTAAAAAAAAAAGTTTGTTTTTGATTTAGGATTCACCCTCACTAGAAGGTTAACTGGATTTTAAATACCAATTACTTCTATTCATCTTTGCTGGGGGGTGGGGGGGGGGGGGGGTTGATGTTTGCTATGCTTACAAAATAACAAAGTTATATAATAAGCTCATGCAAGATGCACTTACAAAAAGTTCTTTCCAAAAGAAGAACTTATGTTTAGTTGTATCTATTAATATCAGCATGTTTTTCCTATCATTCTGACACTGTTTTGACAACCACCTAAATCTAAATGTTAGGAAGAAACATGCTTGTTCTGTGTAAACATTTCACAGATGCTGGTGTATTTAGTGGTGAGTGAAGCTGATATTCCATGGAAATTAAATCACTAGAGCTGCATTGTCTGTTTTTCGTTCAGAGCTGCTGGTGCCATGCTTGGAGCTGAGCAAAGCTGCCAGACTCTGGCAACAAGTCAGCACTCAGTGTGAAGCCACGGATGCATTTTCCCTGCAGGTATTTTGTACTATCATCTTGGCTACCACAGTTTTCAATCCCCAGATTTACAGTTACTCAGTTCAGCTTTGCTGCTGATTTTGATTCCCCACACATGCAGGTATTTAACAGTTTTGGGCTGTTGGTATTGTTTCCCTAGTCATACTACCTTTGGGACAGCGGTTTGGAGTCCCCAGACATGCAGAGGTATTTGCCACAGTTGATATGAGCGTTTAGTTGTGAGACATGCAAGTTTTTATCACAGCTGATATGAGTGTTAAGACCCCAGTCACACAGGTACTTCCCATGTTTGACACCAGTGTTGAGTGAACAGACATACAGGTTTTTACCCATGTTTTACACCTGTGTTGAGTGAACAGACATACAGGTATTTTCCCATGTTTTACATCAGTGTTGAGTAAATATACAGGTAATTCCCATGTTTTACACCCGTGTTGAGTGAACAGACATACCGGTATTTCCCCATGTTTTACACCAATGTTGAGTGAACATACAGGTAATTCCCATGTTTTACACCAGTGTTGAGTGAACAGACATACAGGTAATTCCCATGTTTTACACCGACGTTGAGTGAACAGACATACAGGTTTTTCCCCATGTTTTACACCAGTGTTGAGAGAACAGACATACAGGTATTTCCCCATGTTTTACACCAGTGTTGAGTGAACAGACATACAGGTATTTTCCCATGTTTTACACCAGTGTTGAGTGAACATACAGGTAATTTCCATGTTTTACACCAGTGTTGAGTGAACAGACATACAGGTATTTCCCCATGTTTAACACCAGTGTTGAGTGAACATACAGGTAATTCCCATGTTTTACACCAGTGTTGAATGAACAGACATACCGGTATTTCCCCATGTTTGACACCAATGCTTAGTGAACAGACAGGTATTTTCCCATGTTTTACACCAGTGTTGAGTGAACAGACATACAGGTTTTGACACCAGCGCCAAATCCCCTGACATGCAGGTAATTCCCATGCAATCAAACGTAAATGTGTACCGGTAAGTGCTCTGAGCCCATTTCACTTTGGGAAGTGCCGCTGTGGAAGAAGACTCAGTTATTATTGCATATACTTTGTTCTTCAGCTTGATGCGACAGAGGCACAGCCGTCCTGCCAGGAACCCCTGCAGACCTACACGCTGGACGCTGTGTACACAGAGGAGGCCCTGGTCATGAGTTCTTCCATCGCGCTGCCTCTGGCCGCTTCCTCTCTCGCTGCCACTGTGGCAGCTATGGAAGGTTTGTAGCTTTCGGTTGTTCTGAGCTCAGGCAGGGGAATCCTGTCTGAAGACAGATTGTTGAGAGTGTGAAAGTGGCCAGTACTCTGAAATTGGACCTTTATTGTTGTTGTTGAAAGAGAGTGTGTAAGCAGCCAATAGTCTGAAATCAGACACTTCCTGAAAGTGTGAAAGTGGCCAGTATTCTGAAATTGGACCTTTTTTGTTGTTGTTGTTGAAAGAGAGTGTGTAAGCAGCCAATAGTCTGAAATCAGACACTTCCTGAGAGTGTGAAAGCTAACATTAGTCTCAAACCAGACTGTTTTGAGAGTGTGTAAGCAGCCCATAGTCTGAAATCATACAAACATTTTGAGAGTGTGAAAACTGCCAGTAATCTGAAATTGGATTGTTTTGAAAGCATGAAAGCAGCCAGGACTGAAAGTAGATTGTTTTGTGAGTGTGAAAGCAGCCATCTGTCTGAAATCAGACTGTTTTGTGAGTGTGAAAGCCAGTAGTCTGAAATCAGACTGTTTTGTGAGTCAGAGTGTGAAAGCAGCCAGCTGTCTGAAATCAGACTGTTCTGACAGTGTGAAACTGAAAGCAGACAAAATTCTGCTACCACAGTGTGTCAGGGAGAGATTTTCAGACATTTCAGGCTGCTTCATGCCACAATTGTATACTTATTCTTGTGCTCAGAGCGCATTTCTGTCTGAGAGGCTCTTTGGCTGTCAGTGGAGTTTACAGCGTTGCTGTATGAGTTGATTTGTGCAGTATAATGGAGTTGTTACTGGCATATCTCCTCACTTTGAACTTGGGGGTTCATCTACAGCTGGGTGAAATTTTGCATTTGCCACTGTTTTTATGTGTGTGTGTGTGTGTGTGTGTGTGTGTGTGTGTCTTTTTAAAATATTTTTTATTGTTTGTTTAAAAAAAAGTTTAGGTCCTATACTAAGGTGAAAGTAGTTATGACGTGAGGAAGTTCTAAATTGATTGTGACAAACGAGACGAAGAACGCAACACAAACTGTGGCAGGCGATGAAGACGCAGATGAGGAAGAAGTCAACAGTGCCTACGCCCAGAATGCAATCAGACGGCTGCAACCAATCGTCTCACACCTGAGAGAGAACAGTCACCTGCAGCTGGCCCTGCGATTCCTGACCATGACGACTGCTGCCGTGCGACAGACCCTCGTGCAGCATGACATGGGGTTTCCAGTATCCAGCGAGGTAAAAACTTCCTTCTGTATGAAAAATAAACTGCATGGGCAGAGGCTTGCCAGCATTCACAGTACAATGCCAGCACTGCAGAACTACTGCAAACTGAGTTCCAGTGTGTCAGAAACCCTCTGTTAAGACCGTGTTTAAAACCAAGCAGAAGTTGTCCCATAAGAGGGGCAGTCCTTGGTCAGGAGTTCATTTGTCAGGTATGTAGGCATCTGCGAAGCCACAGAATTCCACAAAAAGCAAATTTTGACACACAAAGATGTGCTTGGCCAAAAAAAAAGAAAAAACGTTTAGAGCAGATTTTGAACAGACGCGACTGGCTTTGCTCTACATCAATGGCCCCTGCACCCCTGGTGTAACTTTCAGGCAAAACAGTACTTTTGTCACGACCATGCATAAATATATGAAAGGAGAGATTTCGGCAAAAGTGGTCTCTTATCAGGGGTGATGTCTTATCAGGGGCAGTTATCAGGGGTAATCTCTTATCAGGGGTGATCTTTTATTAGGGGTAGTCTCTTATCGGGGGTGGAACTTATCATGGGTGATCTCTTATCAGGTGTGAGCTCAAATCAGAGGTGATCTCTTATCAGGGTTCCACTGTGCTAAAAGAACTAAGGGAAAAGGCAGGGGTGTTCTCTTATCAGGGTTCCACTGTGCTAAAAGAAGTTTTAAAAAAAGAAGAAAACCCCAAGGAAAGTATGCTGCACACTTTTGGATCCTCATCTATAGCAAGAGTTTCTGGAAATAGAAAGGGGTGCAATTTAGAGGTGTTTTTTGTTGTTGCTGCGATGGAGTTGAGACCTGCTTATCCCCTGTGGAGAAGACAAACATTGCGCTTTTTCCTGTGCTATAGGCTTACAGGGAAGGAGGCTGTATGCGAAAAGACGAAATTTATGAAATGATCCATCTTGCAAGTGTGTGTGTGGTGCGTGGGTCTGTGCATGTGTGCACCAGCACATGTCAGTGAGTGTGTGCATTGTTTCATACTCTATATCCTTCTACAAACATTGCCAGAGGAAGATCATTTGCTGAAGCTAAAACTTCTTGGTCTTTCAGCTCCTTTTCTATTGGCTGCAGTGCAGAGGTGAATGTGTGTAAAACTTCTGACATAGACACTGTGCTGCTTGTGTGTGACAGACGCAGGCATGGCTAGCTGTGCAGCGCTCAGTGATGCAAGCAGCAGAGACCAGAGCAGCACAGCTGTTTCAAGCTCTCATCTCATCCCTGTTACTCAAGGTTAGAAGCTCATCTCTTCCTGAGCAAAACAGCTTTCATTTGTGGGATAAACAGTTTTTGTCGTTGGAGGGATGTGGGGGGGGGGAGGGGGGGGGGTCACTGGATTAAAATTTCTTCTTGATTCACCAGACTTCAGATTTTTCCATCAGCAGACAGAGTTCTGTTAACTGAGGAGCAGAGTTGGTCATACTGCTGAGAAGAGAGGGGGGGTGGGGTCACTGGATTAAAATTTCTTCTTGATTCACCAGACTTAAGAATTTTTCATCAGTAGACAGAGTTCTGTTAATGGAGGAGCAGTCAGGGCCATACTTAAGAGAGACATGTAGAGAAAAGTATCTGAGTACTTTCTAGGGCAGTTTTTTTGGTAACATTTCAGAATTTTTCATCAGAACTGATAGTTTGGATGTCTGATTTGCATGACTGCAGGGTATATTTTAATTTTTCTGTTCACTCGTACCATAACTGCAGGATATATGTATTTATATATCCTTAAAATGTCCTCTGAACTTGTGCAGGTCCTGAGTGCTCACCGTGTGGACCACAAGATGGCACTGGCCTGCCTGCTGTCTGCGCCACGCAAAGTCAGCACCGACTGCCTGATGAAAAGCATCAGCACCTGCAACTTCAACTTCCGCAAGCTGGGGGTAAGGTGCATTTAAAATCGGCCATTGCTTCTGAAGTCTAAGCCACACAGTGCTTTCTATGGTGTGATTTTGTATTGTGGTTGAAGTCACAGCATGTGTCATGTACTCAATTGTTCATCCATAGGCTAAAAGCACATCACAGAATTTTACAGTATTTTCTGTTTTGGTACAGGAATTGCAAGTGGAAAGCACATGGTGCACCACGTCAGACTGCAGTCAGCAGAGACTGGTGAAAAGGTAGACTGAAAGGTGAAACAAAATGGCAGACTTCGATTCAAATAAATCTTGTGTTCTTTTGTCTGACTTTGTTATGTAAATTCCAAACTCACTGCGACAGTAGTAGCAAGAAACAGTTTCTCCTTGCTCTTGGAGTATGAATTCATCACCACACAGGAGACCATTTTATCTATCCATGGTGAAGTAAGATTGAAGCGAGGCCTTTTGAATGACCTGGCAGGAACATCCAGTCAGTCGAGTGGCAACTGAGGGGTGAGCACCATGTAGCATCATCACGTGAGAGAGGCAAAGACAGAGATAATTTTATGGATTTAAGTTCAGCTTCTTTTTGAGCTGACTCATTGTATAACTGAACAATAAAGATTTATTTGATTTGATTGAACTGGTAAAGAGAACCTGCCTCCCCTTCCCTGATTTTTGTCTGCGGTGTTTGTGGCAGGCCACTTTCAGTCAAGCAGGCTATGCTGCCAGCAAAAGGAGACCCACTGACTGCTGTCCGCTGTGTTTGTGACAGGCCACTTCCAGATACCCACTGACTGTTGTCTGCTGTGTTTGTGACAGGCCACATCCGGAGACCCACTGACTGTTGTCTGCTGTGTTTGTGACAGGCCACATCCAGAGACCCACTGACTGCTGTCCGCTGTGTTTGTGACAGGCCACATCCGGAGACCCACTGACTGCTGTCCGCTGTGTTTGTGACAGGCCACATCCGGAGACCCACTGACTGTTGTCTGCTGTGTTTGTGACAGGCCACATCCAGAGACCCACAGACTGTTGTCTGCTGTGTTTGTGACAGGCCACATCCGGAGACCCACTGACTGTTGTCTGCCGTGTTTGTGACAGGCCACATCCGGAGACCCACTGACTGTTGTCTGCTGTGTTTGTGACAGGCCACATCCGGAGACCCACTGACAGCTGTCTGCTGTGTTTGTGACAGGCCACATCCAGAGACCCACTGACTGTTGTCTGCTGTGTTTGTGACAGGCCATTGCCAGTGTGGGTGTGGCACTGGGTCAGCTGCTGAGAGAAGTCAAGTTGATCTCCATCTGTCAGGACCTGGAGACCAGCGCCGCTTGGGGCGTTCGACTGGGCAAGCTCAAGGTACGCTCTTGCTGAATGTGAACATATCAGCTTCAGTGTTAGTTTTTATGTTGTTTAGTTTTCAATTGTTTTACAGCAAAACTGACGGAAAACACAGTTTCTCAGTGGCATGGTTGTTGTGTTCTTCACAAATTTGCTTATGGGTTGCAAGCATGAAAGGGGTAGAAAGCTGCGAGGGATTGGGATGGAAAGAGGGTCAGCTGCCACCCCATTCCCTGATCTTCCCACCACTACCATCAGTCTTTGCATTTTACTAAAGAGAAGTGGGGTTGTTGTTTTATTTTGCTTGTTTTTTGTGTCTGTTTTTTTAATTCTCCACAGCGTCTTGAGTTCCTCATATTCTTGGGTTAGTCTTCAGTCATCTGTTCATCACTTTCCTGCCTTCTCTATGTCCATGAACAAGCAGATGCCATGTCAGTGGTCTAAATAAGACTTAAATGTAGTCTTGGCATTTGGTGACACATACCAAAAGTCTTTTCATTCTGTCTCCATTGGGTCCATGAGCTCCTAAAAAGGACTTCGCAACAATCATAAGCTCACCTCTGCTTTTTATCCACCCAGGAGACAAGTTTGCTCTTCCCCCCAATTTGATTGTGTGGATTAGTGTGGGTTTGGTGTGAATTAAAGTGAAGTTTTGTCTGCCTGACTGGTTGACAGATCAGCTTTAAGGAGGCATTCCAAGGGGGGCTGTCAGCCAAGCATGAGGTGATAGCAGCCATGGCCCGATGTGAGCAGGTTGATGTCAAGATGGTGGCGGATTTTTCCACGTGAGTATTATTGTGAAAGGGGCGTGTGTGGGGGGTAATACTATTTTTTACTATTTTCTTTGTTTGCTAGTTGTACTTATTTTCCCTGAAGTTAATTTAATGCAGGGTTGGGTGGGGGGTAATGCTATTTTTTAAAACTATTTTGTTTGCTAGTTGTACTTGTTTACCCTTAAGTTAATTATCCCTTGGGAGAGAAAGCCTTGGGGTGACTTTTCAAGGAAGAATGAGCAGTCATTAACATGGTCATAGCAGTTTCTTGCTTTTGTTTAAGCCATGGGTATTTTGGGTACCAGTGCTGGACTTTATTCAGGTATTGTAACATCTGTTTCTTCCCTTCCCTTTATCTGTTTTGAAAACTGAGTCGTAAAAATATTAGCTGTTTGAAGCACCGCTGCAGTGGCTTCTATTCGCTGTAGTTGAAGCAGTGCTGTGTTTGCAGAGACTTCCAAATGGCGGCTGAGGACTGGGCTGATGGTGTTCATGGAACAGCTGTTGAAGAGCCCCCAGGGGGCGACGCAGCTTGACAGGGCGCGGGCGGCTGTGGTTGCTGTGGAAGTGAGAGACCGAGCCAGCTGCCTTTTGAACAAACTCAGAACTGTTTACAAACAGGTGGGTAGCTCCATCTGTGTGGCTGTTGGTCGATTGTGTTCCTCTGCAATTTCCTCTTTTTTGGTCTTTCTTCTTTTGCCTTATTTCGTCTTTCTTTTGTGTGTGTTTGAGCCCTTGTTCTTGTCTAGGGTGTGAGATGCTGTAGTAATACATTATTAGTTACTCAGTACTTAAGTGCTTGTTTGTAAGGAATGTATTGTTTGAATGTCATGTTTATTAAGTGCTTATGTATTAAATTTATCAAGTATTTTTGTACTCTTTTTTTACAAGGTATTGTACGAAAGTAACTTTGCTTTCCAGCCCCCAGGGGCAAAAAGCTCAGTAAAACCTAGAAAAACCTTGTTTCATAATCATCTCCAGCACACCTTTTCACCATGCAAGTTGGGAAGCTGTGAGTTGCATTCCTGTGGTACCTGAAGATGACGAGTTTTTTGCTGAATTAATGTGGGATATTTTTGCTTCATGGTTTTGTTCATGACTTGACTATGTATAAAAAAAAGTATTCAGAAGGTTGAATTTTTAGCTGTCTGACAATATTGATTTTTCATTTGTTGGATAACACTAGTTGAGTGTTGTTGGGTTGTCATTTTTTTAAGTCACTTTTGGCTTTTGCTTTCTCAGACAAGAGTGCTGAAATTGTAGCTCACTACCCCTTGTGTATGTACGTTATCAGTCGGTCTTCATGCTGGTAT
The DNA here is from genome assembly GCA_018857735.1 of Alviniconcha marisindica. Classification (NCBI taxonomy): domain Eukaryota; kingdom Metazoa; phylum Mollusca; class Gastropoda; family Provannidae; genus Alviniconcha; species Alviniconcha marisindica. The sequence goes on from JABMCL010001542.1 coordinate 137,781, forward strand.
GCCATCACTTTTCTGTTGAGCAAAATGTGATGGATTAATTAGTAGTTGGCCAATGTTACTGTGACAGCTGGTTTTACTTGTGGAAAATGGCCAGAATTTCCTCTCAGAGAATACCACATGAAAAATGAAATGAACATAATGAAGAGAAATGTTGGGGGGGTATTTCTTCGTGTATTAATGCATAAACACCCTAGTCCTCCAACACCTACACAAGCACACACACACATGCATGCACACACCATAATCAGTGCTGCTCAGTCATTGAACAGTCATTTACAACTGTTTCTTTGCTTACAGACCAGCCCGTACAGCTACGAAGTCATTGAGTTTCTGTTGAAGGAAATCAACAGGCTAGACTCCAGCCCTTTGTATGAGAAGGTGAGGAAATGTATAATTATGGCCAAACATTGCATGTGCCGGACAGCATTCATTTGAGCATGGTAGAAGATGACATAAACTTCAAACTCATCAAAGAAAATCCAGCTCTGTACAAGGATCATGTTTTAATGGTCATCCATAATAGTCACAGTTCTCAGTACAGCAAAACTCTCTTGAAGCAAACTTGCCAGAGATGAAGTTCTAAGGCAAAGTGATAGAAGTGTTCTTATTGTATTTTTGTTCTTTGAAAAAAGAATTGTTAGAAGGAAGTCATTCTGATGGTCTGTGCCATTGCAATTTTAGAGGGTTTCACTTTGGTCATTAAAAATGTTGGCATGAAATCTGCCCTGTTGTTTTGTGTGGGTTACCTGGGTGTGATCATGGTCTGCAGCATTTATTGCTTCTTCCAAAGATCTGAACTATACAGAGGAGAGTATGAAACGTTTGGCACAAATTTCTTTTAGAATACACTACATTTGATATATAAATAACTATTTGCTTTACTAACACACACCCTCACCTACCCACTGCCAATTCTTTTTTAAAATTTTAGGGCCTGAAGTTGGTGTCATACCTGAAAGTGTACACCCGCCGCAATCCTCCATCCGACTATGAAACAACCAGCATTGCCACAGCTCATGAACACAAGGAAGAGGTAAGCTGATCACAGCAACTGTGGTGTATGTGTGCCAAGCCACCAGTAGTATTTAGACTGATCTGTAACACACAGATGTGTCAAGCCTCTGGCAGTATCCATGATGATCTATAACATACAAAAGTGTCAAGCCACTGGCAGTATCCACAGTGATCTGTAACATACAAATGTATCAAGCCACCAGCAGTATCTGCGGTGATCTGTAACATGCAAAATGTGTCAAGCCACTGGCAGCATCTGTGGTGAGCTGTAACATACAAATGTGTCAAGCCACTGGCAGTATCTGCGGTGATCCATAACATGCAAATGTATCAAGCCACCAGCAGCATCTGCGGTGATCCGTAACATGCAAATGTGTCAAGCCACTGGCAGTATCCGACAGTAGCAAAACAACAAGAAAGAGAAGAAAAAAAGCCAGAAATGTTGGGGAACTCAAGCAGGTGTTCTGGTCCCTGGTAGTTCTCTTTGTTTTGATGTCACTTGGGCAGTCCTATCCGTGTGTGTTTGATTTAATGGTGCTTTTCTACTTTCCTCAGTTTGGAGTCAGTGCAACATGTTATCAGTCTTTTTATTTTAGAGGGACCATCTCAGCATCTTCCTCTTGTTCCACATTGGCTTGAGCCACTCCCAGCAAAATATGCACTGTAGCTGTCTGGCAGTACTAAGAACCACATGTTTGTGTCTGTAGGGTGGAGAGCCCGGTGATGCATTGCTACAGGGATCATCACAGCGCGTTCCTCTTCACCTGTTGCTGGAGGGAGAGCCCTGGAAAATCATCAGTCAGTGCTTGCACAGACACGCTCACAAAGTCATGTGAAGGACACTCACTCACTCTTGCACTGAACAGTTTCTTTTTGTCTTTGTCTTTTATTTTGACTCTTGATTCTGGCAGGCAAGTTTTGTAGACATACAGAAAGCTCACAGCAAAAATGTTTCGTGAACTGTAATGATGCTTGCAGCACATATGTTTCACTTTTACTAAAACAAATTCCTGTTTTTTATTATTTTAATGACCCATGGGGGGGTGGGGTGATTTCCCTGTTTTAATGACCAGAGTGGTGGTGGTATTTGAGTCACCAGTTTTCTCCTGGACCATCCCTCATCTTAACTTGCTTTTTTTCTTTTCTTTTTTCTCCCCTTCTTCTTGGTTCTGCAGTGACAGTTCTTCATCATTTTCAGTATTTCCATCCTAACTAATACCAGTACCCAGTTTCTGCTACAGTCAGTGTGTGTGTTTGTAGTGCGTTTTTTTTAATTTATTTATTTTAATTGTTTTGGTAGGACTATGCTCTACATGTGTATAGAATATTTTATTTAGGTTAATATGTATCATGTGATCGCTCAGGGCGTTGATGAGCGCATGATAAATGTTCATCATTATTATTAAAATGTTTAGTGTGAGCTGTGATGGACTTGTTGAATGTGTGTGTTGACAGCTGCCGAGCTGGATGCTGAGACTGTTCCTCTATGGCTGAAGATTGCACAGCTTCTGGAGGTAAGCATCACTTCTTGCTGTAGCGTACCCCAGATGAACACTGTGGGTAACCCTGTATATGCATCTGTACATTGAGAAAGGCATTTCATAGGGTGAGAGGATTGCATCTGAGACTGTTTAAATTTTTTATTTTTTATTATCCTGCCACATGCCATCTTCAGAGGTCTTCCCCAGCTGAACTCTCTGAGTGTTACCCAGTATATGTGACTGTATATTGACAGATGTATTCGGTAGGGTCAGAGGTGTGTGATCATTTTTATATTTCCCCACCACATAGGCAGCTATGTGCCATCTTTGGAGTGTTTCTCTCCATTTCACAGAGGGTAGATGCTATTATACAAGGAGTTTGGGGCTAAAAATAGTCCTGCTATAACTATGCAGCACATAGCACTTTGATGTGTGTCAGTGTGTTGTGACACAGCCCAAACCAAGGTGGGGTAAGCATCAGTGAAATGGTTACATTATGTGTATTGCTTGTGAGTGTAAGTGTGCATTTGCCCCTCTGAACTGTAGCATGCTGGACCCAAACTTATGTGTGTATTACTGTGTTTGTTGATAATCATGCAGTCCTATCATAATCTTGGATCCTGATGATGCTGTACACTGCTATCATATGCATTAGTTTGAGGTAGGAAGATGAGAGGGTATTATTATGTTGTTACGGGTGTTATTTGTTTTAGCTTATTTGCTTACACAGTGGACTGGGTTGTAACAACATAACCAAAACAAACAAAAAAGTTACTGTCATTTACTGGGACCAGTTTGCAGATGATTGCAATCTGTGATGGTTGTGTTTCCTGTTTTCCAATTCCTTTAAAATATTTTTATTATTTTTATATATATATATAATCTTGGACAGGGTGTGTGCATGGCTAATGAATTTTTAAAAACTTCTTCTGCCTTGTTTGCACAAAAAACACCATTTTGCTCCCAAGATTTCAGTCACTTTTCTGTATCCATGTACCAACCCAACACTTGTGTCCTTCTCCTCCTAACAGCTGTCAACAGACGAAGTCTACCTGATGGCCGTGCAAAACATTGTGCGCCTCCATGTGTCCCACACCACCAGTGCTGCCACCAGCAGTGGCACAAGCCGCGACAAGAGCAGGCCGACGTCGGTGAGAAGCTGGAGGGTGAGCGAGGCCAGCCTGCGCATGCTGGAGGAAGTGCAGCATCTTCTGAGCTGTGTGCAGAACTGCGAGATGGCACTGGCCTGCGCCAACTGGGTGGTCAAGGAGCTACCCATGGGTAAGTTGGGGTTAGGGACAGGGTAGCATTGAGATGGGCCCTCACCTGCACCAGGTGAGTCATCAAGGAGCTACCCATGGGTAAGTGGCGGCTAGGGACAGGGTAGCAGTGAGATGGGCCTTCACCTGCACCAGGTGAAAAATCAAGGAGCTAACCATGGGTACGTGGGTGTGATGGACAGGGTAGCATTGAGACGGGCTCTCACCTGTACCAGGTGAGTCATCAAGGTGCTACCCATGGGTAAGTGGGTGTGATGGACAGGGTAGCAACTAGCATTGAGATGGGCCCTCACCTGCACCAGGTGAAGAATCAAGGAGCAACCCATGGTTAAGTGGGGGTTAGGGACAGGGTAGCTTTGAGATGGGCCCTCACCTGCACCATTAGTGATCTACCCATGGTGAGGTGGGGGTTATGGACAGGGTAGCATTGAGATGGGCCCCACATGCACCATCAGTGATCTACCCATGCTGTTTGATGATGTGGCACTAAGCACCACATCATCAAACAGCATGTCACAAACCTACAATTAAGATGGAAGTGGCCTGCTGAAAATGGGAGAGGGGGGATGTTGAGGGGAAGATATTTGTTGTTGTCGACAGATGTGGTGTTAGATGCCTCAGGCCCAATCAAATATACCGTTGTTAGGGAACAGGTAAGTTGTAAGAGGGTGTCGGGTTCTATTAGAAGTTTCCTTACCAGACAGAAAGAAAAACAAGATGAGGGCTAATATTCTGAGGACTAATGAAAGCAAAAACACAACGAAAACATCAACAAAAGAATGTTGTAACTAACACAGTTAAAGACCAGTTCAAATTTTAGAATAAAAGTATTAGTAAAAAAAATGTGCAGATGCATGTAGACATGTGTGGAGACTGGGTAGCATTGCACTGTGGCTGCTGACTTTCCCAAGGAAAGCAACCCTGAGTGTGTGCCTCATTCACCTGTTGTTGACGCTGCTCACTGATGTCCTAGGAGGAGACAAGGTGCTGGGACTGCAGGGGTGTGTGGCGTTTGCTCAGCGCTGGTACCAGGCTTGTGAGAACAATGTGAGTACAAGCGCAGCCCTCTCTTCTTTGTACTGACCCAGGCTTCACGTTAACTGGTAATTTCTGGTATTTTACCGGGTAAGATCAGCATATACCAAAAACAAAACTGGTATTCAGTCAGATGTACCAGCTGTTATTTTACTTGAGCAGTTCTAAAAAAAATCTAAATAAACACAGCAGAGAGAGAGTGCCTGTGGCATGCACATGTGACTGCCTGTGTGTTTGAGTGAATGTGTGTGTGTGTGTTTTAGACAGGGAAGGGAGCAGACAGTGGCTGAGTGACCAGTTTCCATGAACCACTTCCGTCACCTTATAGATGTGACACTGGTTTGAAAGGTGTCTAGCATGATCATTGTTAATGCAGTGTCATCATTGCAGTGGTAGTAATGATAACATCCAGCAGGCCTGCAGAACTTTAACCTTTTCTGCCAGCCCACCCCACAGGGCTAGTGAGTATGAAGACCCACTACCCCAAACAAATTATTAACCACCTTTCATAATTATTTTTTCAACTAAACTTTTACGAAAATGTATTTCCGTTTCACACCTGTCCTGATTTTTGCAGTTTTAGCCAAGTTATAATGGTGACGACAGTGCATTGCAGATGACACTGCTCTGATTCTTTTTTTCTTTCTCTCTGGTGATTGAACTGTTTGAAAAATTCAGAGAAATCATCAATACAGAAGGCAGAATTATGACTCACCCTACTGGCTGGTGTTTTTTGGTTGTGACTGAGGCTTTTCTACCTGTTTTGGATGGCCAGACGAATATATTTTTGCAGCCCAGATTTTAGCAGTTTTATTGCGCAGTAGTCATAAAAAGACTTAGTTTGAAGTAATTTCCTGTTCAGTCATTAAGACAATCTTGCTGGGATCTTCAAGACTACCTCTTCCTGACAGAAGTCTTAAAAGAACAGTTAGGAGGTAAAACTTGAGTACAAATGTTTGAATCATCATATAAGGCAGAATTTCATCTTGTAGTGAGATGCAGTCTATATCAGTTGTTTCCAATGACAAGCACCACCAATGAAGGGGAAGGAGGGTGTGGTTTATCAAGGCTGTTGTTGTTTTCAAAGACAAGCATCAACAGTGGAGGGGGAGGAGGGGGTGGTTTATCAGGGCTGAAAACAGAGAACAGAAAAGTAATGTTTTGTCTTGATTTTCAAGGGCACAGGCGCCTGAGAAGGAGAAATCAAGTGCAGCCAGCACTAGGTGTGTGTTTATGCCACAGCCGTGATAATATACTGAGGTTCATTGGTTTTCTGTCATGATTTTCACTGGCACAGGCACCCAAGAAGGAGAAGGCACGTGCAGCCAGCGCCAGGTTCCAAAAGGTTCTGCACAAGGTTCTGACAGAGCAGGCGCTGTACATCAACAACCTTGCAGAGCCGCAGCTGCTGCAGCTGGTCTCCACACCCCTCGACCTTATTTCACGCCTCACTGAACACGCTGCTGTTGTTGCCGAGTCTTGGGAGTTGGGGCCTGTACCTGGTGCGCAGTCTTTTTTCTTCTTCTTTTTTTTCTTTTTTTTCCTTTCTGTCATTTTTCTTTAGGTCAGTATGTACCCCTATTTAGTTTGAGTGCTTTGTTTTAATTCAATATTTGTACTTTCAGGTTTTAGAATATTGTTATCCTGTGCTACATTTGCTTTGAACTCTCTCTCTCTCTCTCTCTCTGTCTCTGTCTCACTCTCTAGTCTCTCTCTCTCCCCCTCCCTCCTTCTCCCTCCCTATCCCCCCCCCACCCCCCCCTTGCCAAGCATAGCATTGCAGGGTATTTTTCCATTAATCACATGTTTCTCTGTTAATGAAAGAAGCAAAGAATTTTGCTGCCCTGAATTTCTCTTCAAAGTGCTAACAGTCTTCAGGCAGTGGTCTAAACTGGTACAGATCAGAGTTTTGGGTGTTTAGAAAAAGCCTGTAAAGTCCATGTGTGGGATTTAGACCATTGTATTCCATCACAGCCACATGTTTAGGATTGTGTGTGTGCCATTCGCATGCTTAGGTGGGTCTGGGAGCATTAGTGTGTCTTGTATTTATTTAGCTTGAGTGCTTTGTTTTAATTCAATATTTGTACTTTCAGGTTTTAAAATATTGATATCCTGTACTACATTTGCTTTGAACTCTCTCTCGCTCTCTCTCTCTCTCTCTCTCTCTCTCTCTCTCAGAACGAGCAAGCGAAGGAGAGAGATAGCATGGATGTGTGTGAGTATGCGCGCATGTGTGCGTGAATACCTTTTTTTTTGTGTGTGTGTGCTTTGGTTTTTGTAAATAATTCATTATTTCAGTTCAGTTGTCTGTAAAATCAAAAAAAAATCAATTCATGTCGGTTGGCAAATGCACAAACTGGCTATGAAACAGTCAGCTCAACCCCATTGTTATGGACTACTGTCTGCAACAATAAGCCATCAAAGTGTCAAAAGTCTGTCTCTCTGTGTCTCTGTCTGTCTGTCTGTCTCTGTCTCTGTCTCTCTCTCTCTCTCTGTCTTTCTCTCTCTCTCTGTCTTTCTCTCTCTGTCTTTCTCTCTCTCTCTGTCTTTCTCTCTCTTACTGTCTGTTTAAATTTGTTTTGTTTTTTAACTATTTTCCCTTTGAACAACTGCATCCAGATATCTACAGCACAGTGCAGAAGGTGTGTGAGGTGAATGACCTGGATGTCGGGCAGGTGCTGGCTGCAGCTATACACAAATGGCTCCTCTCACCTGACACTGCACAGGATGCTGACACGGTACCTCACCTTTCTCAGTATATGTTCAGTTGAAGATGGTACCCACATGCTTTCTGCCCTGTCTCTCAGATGTTTTACATTTTTCAGTTCACGCAACTCCTGCTGAATTTCTCTACTTGTGTCTTGTTGACACATTATCAAAGTATTTGAAAGAACAGCCACAAGGGTGTGGCTTAGGTTATGGGCTCGTAATGTTCATAGGATGTGGTCAAGCAGTCAAAAGGAAAACCAAGAAAAAGGGGGCTGAAGTCATTTGTTCAAAGTAGAAATATAGTGGTCTGCTTGGAATTAATGTTCATGATGTTGGACAGACTGTGCAAGCATCTCTCGAGGAAATCCTGACATGTGAGTCTGTCTAGGGTAGATCTTGAGCCAACCAGCTCAACCATACATGGGAAATGAGACTTAGTTGTTAAGTAAGAGATGTCCCAACAGTATCCCATAACAGATGGGCTTTACAGTGGGATCACTTGGGGTTATTACAGAACTTGCAGGGTCATTGACATTGTCGCTTGCAACTCATAAATACTTTAATAGACGATTTCCGGAAATAACAGGCGAAGATAATTTGACAGTGTTTTCGTACTCTGGGAGAGTGAAGTCCCCTGAATGGAGGTGGCAGCGGAGAAGAGCCAATCTGCGACAGTTTTAGATCTTCAGGCATAGACCTATTATAATTTATACTAGACTACCAGCTGGGGGAACCTACTATCCGATCTGCATGTTCCCCACGAACGATGAGTGCTTGATTGGCATTTCTGATGCTTTTTTTGCCTTTTGTTTACGGGTATCCGTCATCTTGCCCACTTGCTCATTGTACCCCCAACAAAAGCGTGCCGACTCTGTGCTACACCCGCAGGCGTGGACCTATATATACAGCTCCATGCCCGTAGGCACTTACCGAGTGCAGTTCCTTGGATTTCCGAAGATCGTCTATTGTACAGTGATTGTACAGAACATGCTCTAAATGTGGCCCCCCCCCCCACCTCTTTCCAGGAAGAAACAGGCAGACCAATAGAAAAATGTATACATGTCACTGAAGTTTATGATACTGTGTTGTATGTTGTGTCTCAGACAATGAACCTGAGTTTCTCCAACCTGAAAATGACAGAGGACGCACTGGAGGGTGACCAAAATGACAACATCAAGAGGTCAGTCAAGAGCGCAGGCACTCGGTACCGCACGATTATTTTGGGACATCAAAACTGATCACCAGATTGTCATAAGTTCCAAATGCCACTGACAAAAGTTCTGCAGATGTTATTACATGCCTGGTGAAAAAAAGAAAAGGCTAAATCCTGTTATTTATTCCATTTATCACCGCATGTTCAAATCAATCAAGCTGCCGTTATTCACAGAGCAGGTGCATGACGCTTGAAATTGCTGTCGCAATGCTGATGTCATTTTCAAACTGCAAATAATTATCTTCCTAGCTCAGGCTGCTGTTTATGCCCTTTTCTTGGTATTTATGTTTAGCCACATGAAATATGTCGGGGTAATACATAAACACCAACAAATTCTGCCCCTGAAGCTGCCGTTTTTCCCTTTTGTTTTTATTTATATTTATTAGTCGCATGAAATGTGTGAGGGTAATTTATAAACAGCAACAAATTCTGCCTCTCAGGGTGCTGTACTTTCTTCACCGAGGACCGAGACAGCAGCTGCTGGAGTATCTCATCAGTACCGTGCAAACAGTGAGTCCTGGAGAACACTTTGTCCACTAGTATCACATCAGTACCGTGCACACCACGAGTTATGGAGAAAGTGCCCCTCCAACACTTTGTATACTGGTATCACATCACTACTGTGCAAACAGTGCGTCATGGAGAAAGTGCCCCTCCCACACTTTGTATGCTGGTATCACATCACTACTGTGCAAACAGTGCGTCATGGAGAAAGTGCCCCTCCCACACTTTGTATGCTGGTATCACATCACTACTGTGCAAACAGTGCGTCATGGAGAAAGTGCCCCTCCCACACTTTGTATGCTGGTATCACATCACTACTGTGCAAACAGTGCGTCATGGAGAAAGTGCCCCTCCCACACTTTGTTCGCTAGTATCATCACTACCATGCATACTGGGTCATGGAGAAAGTGCCCCTCCCACACTTTGTTCGCTAGTATCATCACTACCATGCATACTGGGTCATGGAGAAAGTGCCCCTCCCACACTTTGTTCGCTAGTATCATCACTACCATGCATACTGGGTCATGGAGAAAGTGCCCCTCCCACACTTTGTTCGCTAGTATCATCACTACCATGCATACTGGGTCATGGAGAAAGTGCCCCTCCCACACTTTCTCTTCTGGTAGGGCTGACTGTGAGACTCACTTTCTGTTGCTTTGTGGCTTTCCGAATGGGGAATGATTAAAATTGGTGTCTATATTTTTGTCTTGTTGTTTCATGAGTCTCAGTTTCACTTTTAGAAAGTTTAGCGTTTGATACTGTATGTTTATGTGGGATGTGTGCTGCATATCTTTAGCATGAAGTTCAAGTTTGGAGGCATGTTTTTGTTTCTGTATGCATGTGTGTTAGGTTTGTCTCTTTTATTTTTTTATTTTTAAACCAGAGTTTAAAAACTGAATCAACAAAGAAGGGAGTTAATTAGCACTTGAAAGATGTCACAACACATAAACACAACAACAAAAACAAGTCGCTTACAGTAACTGTCACCTGGCATATGAGTAAATACAAGGTACATAAACTTCACCAGAAGTACATCCTAAACTTCTCCTGTTTAGAATGAATCTGTCAAGTTACTGAGTAAGTTAACAGAAGTAAGGAGTAACAGCATTGTTTAACTTACATGATCTTGGTGGACAGCCTTATGTGGGGGGGGGGGGGGTACTTTATATCTGTAAATTAAGCTTTGTATAATCAGTATGCTCATGTGTGTGTGTCTGTGTGTGCATGTATACACTTAGAATAGTCTCTATGGACAAGATTTTACACTTTATAAATACTTGAATTAATTAACATCTGGGTAGCAAAGGTTTTTCTGATTTTTCTCTGTGCGTTTTTCACCCCAATAGGGAGAAGCAGACAGCACAAGTCACTTGGGGCGTATGCACTGCCTGTACTGTTTGCTGCAAATTGCTGACGACGTGGACCTGCAGCCCCTGGGACTTACTTGCTGCAGCATCAGGTGAGTCACTTGTCTACTTCCTATGTTGTCTGTTTCCATATCTGTGCTCTGTGTGTGTGTCTCTGTCTGTCTGTGTCTGTCTGTCTGCCTGTCTGTCTCTCTCTTTGTCTGTCTCTGTCTGTCTGTTTCTCTCTCTCTCTCTCTCTCTCTCTCTCTCTCTCTCTCTCTCTCTCTCTCTCTCTCTCTCTCTCTCTCTCTCTCTCTCTCTCTCTCTCTCTCTCTCAGAGTCTCGGTGTTTCTCTCTGTGGATGTTTTTCTCTCTGTGCTTTGTCCGCATTTTCCTGAGTTTTGCTGAGTTTACTTCACATTTCTGTATGTTGCCGTCTTTGTGTTTCTGTCTGCTGAGCTTTCTCAATGTTTCTGTATGTTGCCATCTCTGTGTTTCTGTCTGCTGAGCTTTCTCAATGTTTCTGTTTGTTGCCATCTCTGTGTTTCTGTCTGCTGAGCTTTCTCAATGTTTCTGTATGTTGCCGTCTCTGTGTTTCTGTCAGCTGAACTTTCTCCATATTTCTGTGCGTTGTTTCTGTATGGGCTTTGACACAAGGTGTATGGTATTTGCAGGGAGATGCTGCGCGTGTCATGCTACCTGACCCAACTTGAAGAGCTACACATCCAGCACTCGGTGCAGACGTTGACTGACTGCAATAAAGTGGGGCTGGTCAAGGCCATCTGGAGAAACCACAGGCACCAGAAATCAGTCAGTGTCTCTTTTACTCATTTCCCTGCCCCTGTCACCTGTGTATCTGTTATTGGTCTGTCCCTGAGTTTATGTATGTGGAGCATCTGTAGTAATAGTGTAGTGTACACACATCGTGTGAATCAGTGTTGTGTTGACTGTATAGGCTGATGAAGTGTGCATAAAGTATGTTACTCAGCCTCTGTGTTCTGATTGCTGGACAGACTGTAGGACCAGCCATATAGCTCATGTGTATCCATGCACAGTGTCCAGTGTTGCAGCCTACACATATCCCTGTACATTGTCCAGCGTTGCATTGACTGTGTCACTCTGTTCTGTGTTGGTCAGACTGTTGATTGTCCAACGTTGCATTCACTGTAAAGGAGCTTACTCAGTCTGTTCTGATTCTGGTCAAACTGTTGGGACAGTGATGTGGCTTGCATGTATCCATGTACATTGTCCAGTGTTGCTTTCACGGTGTTGCACTGTTCTGATGCTGGTCAGACTGTAGGGACAGTGATCTGGCCCAAGTGTATCCCTGTCCACTATCCAGTGTTGCCTTGACTGTGCAGGCAGTGAGGTTGTCGGCAGCCCTGTGCCTGGACTACAAGCTGCACGACCGACAGCAGTGGGCCCAGCTGCTGCAGCAGATGATCATCCTGCACATGGTTAGTGGCCGCATTTCTGTGTCGGTGTGTCTGATCAAAACACATTAAAGCTAAGGAAGAACATATGTATGCACATCCCCACAAACACACATGCACAATGCACACCCCCATCTCCACAGTCACCCACCTTCTCACATACAAACATACACACACCCTCACGCACATGCACACACAACACACATACACATGCACGCACACATGCACACACACACACACACACAGAAGCAGGAACACTTTTTCCTTCTTTCTCTAACACAGTGTTTTCCATTTTCAGTACACTGAGTTGGAACATGTGCTTCAGAGACTTTGCTCCATCCCTGTCCTGTGGAGTCTGCCTGTGTTCTCTAGTGCCTGGCAGACTGTGCTGGTTGCTCCACTCAACAAAGGTATCATCCACAGTCTGCTCTCTATCTTATCTTACCATGTGTCTGCTGGTGATTCTCTCTTTTTCACCTCACTCCTCTGTCTCTGTCTTACCTTACCATGTGTCTTGCAGGTGATCCTCTCTTTTTCACCTCAATCCTCTGTCTCTGTCTGATCTTAACTTGTGTCTTGCAGGTGATCCTCTCTTTTTCACCTCACTCCTCTGTCTGCCTTATTTTACCCTGTGTCTTGCTGGTGATCTTCTCTTTTTCACCTCACTCCTCTGTCTTCCTTATTTTACCATGTGTCTTGCTGGTGATCTTCTCTTTTTCACCTCACTCCTCTGTGTCTGTCTTATCTTACCATGGGCCTTGCTGGTGATCTTCTCTTTTTCAACTCACTCCACTGTCTCTGTTTTGCCTTACCATATGCCTTGCAGGTGATCCTTTTTCACCTCACTCCTCTCAGTGCAGGTTTGGACTTCATTCTGCTGCACATTGTTATGTACCGGTACCTGGCTCTTCTACTGAATCATAATACAGTTTATTTCGGTATCCATTCCACCCCAGTGTTACTCCAGTAGCACATAAAAGATCCAGGTCACTCTGCCAAAAGTGCAGGTGGCGGGTTACAACTAAACATGAATGCACCCTATCTATGTGGCTTTGCATGAAGTGATGTGACATGGTGTACACAGAATGCACTGAGACAGCAGCAAGCAGCTTTATGTAGCACCCAGCCATGTAACAACCAAACAGTGCTGTAAGTACATCACTTCGGTGGATATTCACAAACATGCTATAAACAGCTAGTCACTCATTTAGAATCACATGCGACATGAGTGCAGTGAGTCTGCTCGAGAGCAGAAAATATAAGCAGAGTATAAAAGCAATCAACAAAAACAATTTTTTGGCTTTTTGTAATGTTAAACAACTGGAACGCTGAAGAAGCAATATCTGTACACCTGTGCATTGTACCGCTGCTTTGTGTTACTGGCCTAGTAAGCTCATTTACATGATGCAGTCATTTTTTAATGTTTTAACTTTACACAGGTGCTGTACTGGTACCTGGCTCTTCTACTGAATTTTGTGCCTTTTTGTAACTTTATGCATGCACATCTACGTGTGTATAGAATATTGTATTTAGGTTAATAGGTATGATGTGAGCATTGATGAGCACATGATAAATGTACATTATTATTATTACACACTTCATCATCAACAATACCTACATGCATGGTGTATGCCTGCAGCTCAGTTCTTGGTGCTAATTCAGACACATTGCTCTGACGTTCTGTTTGAATTTGTGCATAATAAAGGATGCGTCATGCTGTGTGCTTTCAATGATTTCATGTGTTGCAGCAACTTTGCCATTGACAGATGAACAGACCAGGGCCTGTATCCACTGCTTCAACCTGCTGCAGAGGTCAGTCATGCATGGAAAAGGATGACCACTGTTTTTGTTTCTCTAATATAATGTTGACCCACAGAGGGCCTGAGAAACTTATGCATTCACAGAGCATGATCACAGTGGTTGTGATAGCAAAGCAAATATCAACTGTATAGTAATCTGTTGATTTTGCTTAGAAGTAGAATTGAATAGGTTAAAAAAGAAAGAAAGAAGGTAGTTACAACCAAATGCTTCCCTTTTCTATATGCTTTTGCTCTTTATTTGTGTGGCTATGGTTCTGTGGTGTGGACTGGTTCTAGCTGTATCCAGTCATCCAGAATTAAATACATGAATTACTTATGACACAGTAACATTTCTTTGTGGTGAAATCGCTTGTCAAGCCCAATTGTGATGAAAGATCCTACAGGTTTTGGCTTTATACCATTCCTTACCAGCTAGGAGATGTATATTTACCTGTTTTCGGAACAGTGTTTTTCAGCTAGGAGATGTATATTTATCTGTTTTCTGAACAGTGATTTTTGGCTGGGAAACATATATTTACATGTTGTCTGAACAATGTTTTGCAGCTAGGAAACATTTACCTGTTTTCTGAAGTGTTTTTCAGCTAGGAGATGTATATTTTTCTGTTTTCTGAACAGTGATTTTCAGCTGGGAAACATATATTTACCTGTTTTTGGCACTCTGGTTTTAGGCTAGATGTATATTTACCCGTTTTCTGAACAGTGTTTTTTGGGCTAGGAGATGTATATTTACCTGTTTTCTAAACAGTGTTTTTCTGTGTCCGCTGTTAGCTGCCCAGTGTTGGGACAACTAGATCTATCCATCATCACACAGCACCTGCAGCGGCTTGAGCTTGATGTGTGTGCTATAGCCTGTCTGATGATGGACCCTGCAGCATCACACAATGATATACAGGTACACGCAATGATATACTCTTCTGCTTGAAACATCCTCTTTTATATTTGCTTCAAATACTCTGCCATTCTGATTCGCCTTCCCCTTCCAAGTCCACCCTCAAGACTCACCTGTTCCATAACTATTTCTTTTTCACAGCCGTGCCTATCCCCCTGCCTGACGTGGGTGTTGTGTTGTGTTTTGTTGTTTTTGTGTGTGTGTGTGTGTGTAAAGCAGTATGTGCTCTACCTTGTGTGGTAGATGGGTGCTACTATAGAAAACCCCTTTATTATTATTTTATTTGCAGTATCAGTTGTGGAACAGGCGCATTGTTGACACTGGACTGATTCTGTTTTTCAGAGGGATTATGTTGTTGTTGTTGTTGAGATTTTCCAACTAATCCTTTCCTGAAGGACTACACAGGCAGTCCTGAATCCAAGCCAGAGTGGAAGACTGAGCGCAGAGCTGAACTGGAAGAAGCTCGCAGCTTACATTTGTCTTTTTCAGGGTAGACCTGAATCCTGCCCAGGAGAAACTGCAAAAAGAAACAATCTCTACACTACAGGGAGGAAGAAGATGATGGGAAAGACCTGAAGCTGCTGTGCCACCACTGATAGATTTGTTGTACTTTTTTTTTTCTCCAGGAAATTCTAAGTCAGGACTCTGCCCAGCTGATAGAAAAGAGCTACCTGTTGACTCGCCTGGGGCTGAACCTGTCCTCTGCCACACAGGTACCAGTCTTCAGCTTTCTCTTCTGCTGTCATTATAATTCATGGCTGAACCCAATTGACAGAGTTGAGCTACTTGCTGACACATCTGAGTCTGAACTGGCCTTCTGCCACACCTCACGCTTGTGTGGTTGTCATTGTAGTCAATAGTGTGTGTCATCCTCTCTTGTTTGCAGTTTCTGTTAGGGAATACTCACATTGTTGACAGGACTGGAAGGGTAGCTCAGAGTCGTCCTTGTCTGTAGACCTAGTTACGGAATACAGAATATTTTATTCATCCCATTTGGGAAAATTACAGTGTCAACTTGCACATGAAAAGCACATAAAAGCAATAACAAACAAAAAACAAACAAAACTAAGTCATCACAACACAGTATCAATCAAAAAATATATGTATGTATATCATAGCATCGTCATGACTCTTTCACTCTTCCATGCCCCCACTCACACACCACGCACGCACGCGCACACACACACACACACACACACATTCCTATCATCTTATATATGCTCAGAACTAATGTTAAACAAGGACACAAGGACATTTTCTGATGGCACAAATGAAAATTTCAACCAATTAGTTTTTGCGAGTGGGACTTGCAGTCTACCACTTACTTTCATTCGACTGCTGTCAGAGTACAGAGGATGTGCGGAGTCATTTAAGATAGTTGCAAGTTTATGTCTGACCCTTCTAGAATAAACCTCTTCAATGCTACCTTTCTTGGCTATTTTATCTAATATTCCCCATTTGTGTTTAGACATACTCCCTCCCCAGCAGACAATGCCAAAATTACTATATGTTGTGCTTATTCATAGACTCTGTTACTAAATGTCATGCTTGTCCATAGACCTAGTTACTGAATTCCAGCTTGTTATTATAGCTATCAGTTATTAATTTACATTATTAATGTTTTGTTTGCATGCACATCTGTCCGTTCCCCAGTGAGAATGGCAGTGTGTTGTTTGTGTGAACTTGACCAGGTGAGATTGACAGTGTGATGTTTGTATGAACTTGACCAGGTGAGACTAACAGTGTGTTGTTTGTGTGAACTTGACCAGCTGAGATTGACAGTGTGTTGTTTGCGTAAACTTCACCAGGTGAGATTGACACTGATGTTTGTGTGTAAACTTCACCAGGTGAGGTTAACAGTGTGATATTTGTGTGAAGTTGACCAGGTGAGATTGTTAGTGTGATGTGTGTGTGAACTTGATCAGATGAGATTGTTAGTGTGATGTTTGTGTGAACTTGACCAGGTGAGGTTAACAGTGTGATGCTTGTGTGGACGTGACCAGGTGAGGTTAACAATGTGATGTTTGTGTGAACGTGACCAGGTGAGAGAAGCACTGTTCCACAACGTGCTGCAGCAAGGGGATTACCACAAGGTTGCACAGCATGCCCTACCGGACTTTGTCCGCTTCATCATTCAGAAAGACAACATTGACGGATGCCTGCTCTTTGCTGTGTCCAACGACATGTAAGTCGCCTATGGAATGGGCATGAGTTGGGAGGGTTTTTGTTGTGAACATCACCACACTGCTGCTCTCACACTTTGTTACAGTCTGTGTTTCTCAGCGACACTACTGCACCAGAAACCCGCTTGAACAATGGTCCTTTTCAGTGGATGACCATGTGCTGTGCAGTACCCCGGTCAGCCCTCTTCACCGCTCACAAGGCCCATTTAGTGAGAGAGTGTGCCTTGGGCTTGGTCCGGGGCTGGCCTAATGGGCCCTGTAGGCTTTTAGTGTTGGGGTGAAGAAAGCTTTCTTTTCCTTTCCTGCTCCTCCTAAAAGGTCTTTAGCGTGAACAATGCTGACTTTCACTTGTTGGCGTCTTCTTGTGAGTTGTTAAGTGAGCGATAAACGACATGCTAAAAGTCTGGGAGAACAGAGAGAAGAAAAAGTAAAACGTGACACTAAGTAAAAATAAATGTCAGCTGTGGCCAGAATGTTGACCCTGAGCACACATGGAAGCTGAGAAATTCAGGGGGGGGCATTGATAGAGCTGTATGTTCAGTGTCATTTTAAGAGGAGTGATTGATCAAGTTGTGTATTCACACACACATGTATGTGCACCCACATATGTGCATGCACATAAACACACACACAGACGGGCACACACACACATGCATGGACGCATGCATGCACGCATGCTCGCACGCACGCACACACACATATATGACTATCTGGCTTAAATACAGTCAACTTTGAAGTTAGCAGAGAGGTGTTGTAATATTTAGAGATGATGTTTTAGAGGAGATTTGAAAGTCGGTTACATAATGTCTGGCATTGTATTTACAGGTTAGCACAGGCAGAGTCATTGATGGAGATGTATTTTCAACGTTACCCTGAGCATCATGATGAAGTCAAGGAGTGGTGTGAGAACCATGGATATGAAATGGACTCCGGTTTGCAGGTAACTGACACAGTGTGAGCGTGTGTTTGTTTTGTAAATGAGAAAAAGAAGATACATTAATACGCATGTTTGTGATAAACATTAGCTAGTGTATGTGATCTAACATATATACATAGCTAGTGTATGTGAAAAAAAGAGCTACATGCATGTAGAGAGAGAATACATTTCTGATGTATGTGTGTGTCTGTGTGAGAGAAAGTATGTGGGAGTGTGTGTGTGTGCATGTGTGTATTTTAGATATTTTCAGGTTTCCTCTCTCCTTGCCTCCACCTGTGGTACATAATTTGCCCCAAACGCTCCACCACTGATTCTTCCTCTTGTTCTAAGGCTGCCCTCAAGGTGCACTGACTGATCAATAACTATTTCTAAACTGTCTTTTTAACAGCTGTGCCTGTCCCCCTGTCTGACATTGTGTGGTGTGTGCGTGTGCGTGTGTGTGTGTGTGTGTGATTGTAAACCGCCCTGCGCTCCTGCCTTGTGTGGTAGATGGGCGCTATACAAAGCCCCTTTATTATTAATATTATATACAATGCTTCTCACAACACCTGTTATACTTTCCTTTGTGTGGATTGTTTGTTGCAGGCATACCTCCAAATGAAAGAGCTGGCATAAGATTGGAGCATGGATTGTTGACTTGTAGAGGGGGAATGTAAGAGATATTTTGTACAATACTGATGGTATAACTTTTAGTGTTAAATTGACTGTTCATGATCCTGTGGGTAAGTTAATATATCTTACTAATATATAGCTTTGTTGGTGGGAGTGGGTGGGAGATGATTTTAATATCACCTTGCTGTGAATAGACATAAAGTAAAACAGTGATTGATGAGATATTTTTTTAAATTATGCTTTTAACCCCTTCACTGCCCAGCCTGTAAAATTTCCAGGCTGAAAGATGCACGGACGCACCTACAAACAGTATATTTTCCAGTCCTATGACACATCTACTTTCAATGCTATGCGTTTCGATGAAAATCCTTTTGCATACCAGTGTGAAAAAGAAGACAAAAAGGCTTAAGGGTTTCAAATTTCGCACTTTTATTGGTCGTTTTCAAATGACACCATCGCAGTGAAGGGGTTAATGTGGAGTAAGGTGCAGGCAGAGAAGACAAAGAGAGAAAAACAAAACAAAAAAACAACCAAGCCCAGTTCCATGGCCCTCTTTCACAGTTGCACCAAATCTAGTTTTCCGAGAACACGTCTCTCTTAGGATTTCTACTGAAGGTTGCCATGAAACTACCGTCTTTCAGAACAAGGGACAAATAATTCCACAGCAGTACAAAACACCCCGACTGTAAAGTTGTCTTTTTCCCCTAGTAGTAGTAAACACTGGAGACGCACACACAGTTAAACCTGGGTGGAAATCTAGACACAATGTACAGAAAAGTGTTGTGGTATCAGTTCCTAAAGACATGTGTAATATGTTCAATCACTGAAGTTGCCTTGGCTGTTGAGGGCAATTGCAATACGTGTACACTGATTGTGTAGTAGTGGCTGTGCACTTGATTAACACAGGTTTTTGTTGTTGTCGTTCTTTCTCATCATCTTTTTACTCAAGCTTATGACTTTTGATGAGAACAATGTTGTCTTTGAGTTTATCAGTCTCAGAGATTTCATGTTTGTCACAAAACCTACTTAGGAAACAAACGGAATTTTGTTTGCCTGTTCCTGTTCAAAGAAAATGAGATTTTTTTCTTAATGGAGAAAATGGAAAGGGTAAATTTTCAACTTTTTTCTTGAGTGTACAGGCATTTCAATGTATGCAGCAACATAGGAGATAAGTGTGTTCCAAATGCTGTGTAAAATAAGGAAATGTATGTTTCATATTAATTTTGTTGAAGTCGTAATGGAGATAAATGTCTGTTTATCAAGAAAAGAATTTTGTTCTTTTTGCCCATTTGTGTGCATTTATGTGGTGTGTGTGTATGCATGTATGTGCGTGTGTGTGTGTGGGGGGGGGGGGGGGGGGGGGGGGGGCAGGCGCTTCCAAACAAGAAAGAACATTCATATTTAACGGGGGGGGGGAATCAAATAAAAGTTCAGTATCATCTTGTGTGCAAGTTTCAGTATCTGTCTTGTCTGTTGGGCAAATAGGACTGGGCATCTAGTCTCGTGAAGAAGGTTGGTTTGCATGCTGGGCAAGACACGCTGTAGGCCGCTGATCCTAACGTTCCTGCCAACACGCAGAAATCAAAGATACGGGAAGTGCTTCAACTGCTGTGGCAAGATCGTTAGACTTGCTTAATGCCCAGTTGTCTCCAGAGAGTGCCACATGTGTGGGGAAACAGCTGCACACGCGACTTTCTCACCCAACAATGGGTTAACCTCGGGGTTTTAGCCGAGGAACGCTAACAGAGCAAGCAAACAAATAACATGTTCACTGCCAACGAGTAAAAACTAACACAGAATGAGGAATGGTGTGGAGAGCATTCACTACACACTCATTCACAATAACATAACCAATTTGCACATGTGTACAAAAAACAAACAATACGGTAATTTAAACACGCACACATAGAGACGTGCGCGCACACGCACGCACACACACACAAGCGCGCATGCACACCGCACACACACGCATACACACACACATGCACTCTGCATCTTTGACTCTGGGTCTAACGTGATGGCTCTCTTCAGCACTGGTACGGCTTTGTTTGTCGTATGGCTGAATACGCCATATCACCCACACACATACACACACACACACACACAACACCACCACCACCACCAGCACCCACCCACCCACACACCACCAACACACACACACACACACACCACCAACAAACACACACACACACCACACCACACACACACAGTTAAACGCGTAGTGTGCATGCCGGGGCCCTATTTGATAAAAAGGCTACTTATTCCCCACCGGAGGAGTGGCTAGTATGTGTAATTGCTTTACATAATGATACTCTTGGCGGTGAATCACGCGCGTGTGCACTGACGTAGGCCTACAGCCTGGGTCGCTGCAAAGTCAATACTGACGGTCACTGGATGATAGTTACTGGTCTCAGGCTGACATAGAATAACATAGTGGCAGCGAATTGGCCTAGTTTATCGTCTTTTCGGTACGAACCTTTCTTAAACCCAAGTTTTTGTACAGGAAAACTGCATAATTACTGTTCTCAGACACAGAATAGTGAATTGTTCCAGGTCATCACAGGTTATCGTCTTTTCGGAGCTAAATTTTCATGAGATGCTAGAAATGAAACTTAAGAATTTCATTCAGCAACCATTTTGCAAGTTAGTGAATTAGTGATTGGATTACCTCATGACAGCATTTTGCAAGAGACCATCAACATTAGCATTTAAATTGATTACAAGTTACAATGGAGACCTGGACCAAACATGAGCACTGAAATTTTAGTTCCATTGCCAACGTATTTTGACACTTCAGGCTATGATCCAGTTTCTTGATCCACTTTCGAGCACGGTCATATGACTGCAACAAATACGATGAGCTGCTATGGGAACAGGCAGACCGTGAAGTCACCGTCGAGTGGCTGATTGTGTCCTCACTGAGTAACCGTTTCAAAATTGCTCCGCTCTCGTCTGATTCTGATCGGACATAAGCCGTCTTATAGCCAATGAAAACCGCGTATCGTATAATAAAATACCGTCTTGTAGCCAATCAAAATCGCGTATCGTATAATAAAATAGGCTGCGTAAAACACAAGTTACATAATAAAATAGGCATTCTTGGTAAGCCGAGCCTACGAGGCTACCTGAATGCAACGTAGAACCGAGACCATAGTTCTAACGCATCGCCTTCCCGTCACTTAATGCAGGAAAGGGTGGCACTGCATGCTACACGACACCTGCTGGTGACCCGCTGGATCATGTTGCAGTCGTATGACCGTGATCCGTAAGTGCATCACGGCCGCCTTAGTTAGTCTGTTTCAGTGCAAGGTAGAACGCTTCAGTCCCGCCAGTGCTTAACCCCGCTTGTGAAATCACCTACCAGAGTTACACAGACGTCTGCTGCTCTTATCGATCATATAATACCCAGACATTATCACCGCGGCCAGTGTACCTGACCTGAGCATAAGTGACCATTGTCCTATCTCCTGTTCGAGATCGATTAAGCTCCCAAAATGTGAAAAGTGAAAAATGAGAAAAGTTAATCGATTCACGACTGAGTGTGCACGAGGGTTATTTACAGGGTCTACTCCGGGATTTTCTGATGACCACGCGGACACTTGAGTCAAATGAAATTTGATACGAACAGGTTACAATGACAGCTTTTTTTATCCGTGCATTTCTGCACTGGCATCGGACTGACTGTGATGTTGCTGACGCTCTTCGGCCAGGTGATTGCTGCCTGCTCATGCTGGCTGCAACTGTTTCGAAGGCAACAAAGGCTGAAGAACCAGTCTGAGAGAGAGAGAGAGAGAGAGGAGAGAGAGAGAGAGAGAGAGAGAGAGAGAGAGAGAGAGAGAGACGTGGTGGAGCGCATATGGGCTTTCCCGAGAGCAGAGATACCATCTTCAACTAAGCTGAACTCTGTCACAACGTAGAGGTTTCGGATACACGATACACCCCGAATCAGTTGCTCCATTGTGATATAATTAGTTTCGCTTCCTTGCCCACGGGTCTTCTTGACTGGATGTAAAAAAAAAGAAAAAATCTTACTGAGATGATTAGAGCCCTTCCATTAATATGGCACCTTGTTACGTACCTTTCGTGTTTGGCAACGATCAAAGATAGCAACCCATTATGTTCTCAACTATAACTCTGCGAACAGCTTGACTATTCAGCAATACGTGCACAGCGGGTTGTTGGGAGTAGACGGGAAGTGATTTTCATTCAGAACGCTGAGGAGACTGCAACCTTGTGTTTTATAGACGATTTTGTCCTGGATGAATACACACCGGTTTGTGAGAGGCGTGCACCAGGTACTGTGGGCCTACTGTACACTTTTTTTCTACGTGATTTTGTTATCTTCGTTGAGCAAAAAATCACCACACACACACACACACACACACACACACACACACACAGTCACCGGCTTTCTCCTCTCACACACGCACATACACATACATACATGCACACATACGCACACACGCGCCGCACACGCACACACGCACGCACGCGCGCACGCACGCACGCACGCACGCACGCACGCACACACACACACACACACACATTGCTCCCGTTCTTTCTCTGTTTTTGTCGCGGTCTGTCCCCATTTTGCCCTGATATAACGTCATGGTTGACTGGGCGTTAAAAACCAATTATCTATCTGGCCTCACAAATTAACATGTAACAAACATTCTACTGACCGGGTTTCGTAAAACTGGTGTCTTTACCAAAAAAAAAAAAAAAAGAAGAAGAAAAAAAAGAGTACAATACGGATCGCATTTATGTTGAATAAGCTACGTACATGTACAGTTCCATTAAACTGCGAATCTTTCTTCTCTTGTAACATGTTTCACTGAGGTGCACGATTCTTCTCTCTGAGGCTATGCTTTAAAGATTTTTTGATTTAAAAAAAAATCGGTATGTGACACACATACAAATCTTTAACAGATCGAGTTAGACGGTGTCCATCTGAGGCAGCGAACCCCACTGAAATTCGAGCGCCAACCAGTCGTGAGTATAAGAAAGAAGTAAACAAACAGTTTCGAAAATATCATTCAGACTTAGTTAAGAAAATTCGAGTATTGAAAAGCAGTAACCCAAAGACTTACTGGAAAATTATTAATGGTACCAATTCTGAAAAACATGACGAATCTAAACGCATTTCTTCCAAGATGTTTTTAGAACACTTTAAAAGCCTGTTCAATGACACAACTAGAGATGTAAGAGATGAAAGAGAAGACCAAGATGCTGATCATTATGACAATAACAATGAAGTTTTAAATAAAGCCTTCGAAAAATGGGAAATACTGAAATACTGAAAGCATTGCGAAATCTGAAATCAAATAAAGCTTGTGTTCATGATGAAATTATAAATGAGTTCCTTAAAACGTCTACAGGAAAAATGACAGAGATACATACGAAACTATTTAATTTGATTCTCTTTTGGCAAAACCCCGAATGAATGGTCGATCGGCATGACTGATAAAGCCCATATATAAGCAAAAAGGTGGTTGCGATGATCCAAACAATTACAGAGGCATAACTATTCTCAGCTGTTTTGGCAAATTATTTACAAGTGTTATTGAGTATTTTGACGAAAATACCACCTTTGGTCCTGAACAAGCTGGATTCCGAGCGGGGCAGTCAACAGTGGATCATGTGTTTACCCTTCATTGTATTATTGACTCCTTTTTGGCTAAGAAAAAGCGTCTGTATTGCCTGTTTATTGATTATGAAAAAGCATTTGATCGTGTTGAAAGAGCGTTTTTGTGGCAAAAACGTCTGACTATTTTTATTGTTATTCAGGCGTTCGCCAGGGGGAAAATTTGTCACCTGTACTTTTTGCCATTTATCTAAACGACCTGCAAGAGTATATGGCTGGCCGAGAGATCAGAAGGATTACCTAGTTTAGGGCGTGAGGCCAGGGGATTAGGCTGGGAAAGGGAAGACGAATCACTGATCTTAAAAATGTTTATGCTGTTGTATGCTGGTGATACTACTAAATGGTCTTAATCTGCAGAAGGATTACAGCAGGCTTTGGATGCTTTATTTGATTATTGCGATAAGTGGAGTTTGCGGGTTAATGTTGATAAAACCAAAATGACTACTTTTCAAGAGGGAAGATTCGAAAAATGCCTACAATTAAGTACAAGGGGTAGTCTTTGAGTTTCAGTATTTGGCAGTATGTTTTAATTATAATAACAAATTTAACGTAGCTCAAAAATCTTTGTATGATAAAGCATCCAGGGCTATGTTTGGTCTTCTTAAAAAATGTAGAAAGTTGATGTTGCCTTTGGATATCCAAATTGAGTTGTTTGATAGATTGATAGTCCCCATTTTGTTGTACGGTTGTGAGGTATGGTGTCCTATGATGACAAACCTTGCATCAAAACTACAGCTACGCTTTTATAAGATAATCTTAAAATTGAGCAAATCTACCCCAAGTTGTATGGTTTATGGTGAACTTGGACAGTTTCCGCTGGAGGTTCAGGCAAAGTGTAGGATGCTAAATTTTTGGTTTAAATTGGTGAATATAAATTACAAGTTTAAGTTTTCCAATATTATGTACAAATTCCTTTATGAAATATACAAGGAGGGACAATATAAATCGCCATTTTTGTCTACTGTTGAGACGGCCCTTAACCAGACGGCCCTTAACGGGATTGGCCTAAGTGGTACACATCAGTAACCATTCACATCAGTTTGATTTGAATTACTCTAACCAGTGGTTTAAGTCTAAAGTTACACGAGTTTTACGAGATCAGTATATCCAACAATGGTCCTCTGAAATTGAATCAAAAGAAATATATTACAATTATAGAATGTTTAAAAACGTGTTTGCACCTGAAGATTATTTGCAGATGTGACCGCTTAACTTAGCATACACATTTGTACACACATTTTAGAACATTAAACCATAGACTCCCAATTCAAAGGGGACGAGTAATGAACTAAGTGTTCATCTGCTGACATTAGTGACGAATTCCATTATGTTCTCAGTTGTCCTTTTTGTTGTTGTTGCTGAATCCAGAAAAAAAATTCTTTCATAATTTTATTGTAAAATAGCAAATGTTAATAAATTTCTGTCTTTTTTGCAGTAAAAGGAAACGATTATTGGTAAATTTAGCACACTTTTTGAAATTTATTATGAGTGAATTCCGATATCAAGTATACATAGAGCGATAACAGATTTCTTTATTTCTTTTTTTCATTTTTTTATTTTCTATTATTATTGTAATCTCTAGTTTTATAGAATGTATGCCTCTCGAATCCCCCTTTCCCCCTCCTTTCCCCCAAATCTTGTGTGTGTGTGTGGGGGGGGGGGGGGGGTGCAAACGCGTGTCTGTGTATGTGAGTGAGTGAGTGTGTGTGTTTGCTGTACCCATCTATTTATCCTTTTTTTTCTTTTTTCTTTTTTTCTTTTTTGCTCTAGCTGTTGTTTTGGTTAATGGTCTTTTCTCTGGTTTCTTGTTGTTTTTGTTTGGGAAATGCGTACCATTTTTGTTGTTTTTTGTTGTTGCTGTTTGTTTCTTTTTGTTGTATGCACTTGTATTGTATGTTTACTGCCGTGTCTTACCAGATGTTCCTTCATGATGTTCTTTCATGTACCCCAACTGGGGTTTCTGAAATAAACTACTTGAATTGACTTGTTAGCCCGGACGGCATCACGTGCACCACTCGGTGAAAACGAGGCATACAGTTTCAAGGCATCATGGGATGCGGGGCTAGCAAAGACATCGACATTGATCCGGTAAGTCGCAAGTGTCACGGTGCTTTGGGTCAAATGAACTAGTGATATGCTGATAATTTGTTTTGCCAGTTTTCACACACACACACACACACACACACACACACACACACACACACACACACACACACACACACCACACACACACACACGCGCGCGCGCGCGCGCGCGCGCGCGCGTGTGTGTGTGTGTGTGTGTGTGTGTGTGTGTAATCGTTCAATGTATTTTTGTTTATTTTACATTTAAAAAATCTGACTGACTGGTTGATCAATTGATGGATCAGTGAAGATCGGGTAGTGCATGTGTGGTTGATTGGCTGATAGATCAGTGAAGACCAGGCATGTGTGTGTGTGTGTGTGTGTGTGTTGTGTGTGTGTGTGTGTGTGTGTGTGTGTGCAGATCAATGTACCGGAGACAGAGCGCGGCTACCCCCCACCCAAACCGCCACGTGACCGGAAGGACAAGGTCTTCAGGGAAAACGAGTGTGTCACCATCGATGCAAACGCCAAAGGGGTACGCATGCTGTCACTTGAGCACTTGTGTGTGCGCGCGCACGCTCGCGGGTTAATTTTACAAGTCAGCATAGAATAGCAACTCAATTCCCCCCCCCCCTCCCCCGCCCCCACCCCCTGAAACTCCGGCGTATGACGATGAATCACCGTACTAAGTTTGGTTACAAAAAGGTTCCGCGGTTCAGTCGCCCTGATATGACCGCATTGGTTGACTGGGCTTAAAACACCAAGTTACGTACTTACTCCGCGGTTCAGGAGGTATCGTCCGGACAGACCTACAGAAACCCTACAGAAATTTCGAACCTTCGCTGTGACCTTGACCACAGCATTCCAGTCTTGTCACTGCACTGTTGGCTTGTGGTGATCCGTCATGAAGGTACGTTTTGTTGCCAAAGAAAAATTAGATCAGAAGATAAAGTAGAAACAGTCACATTTGATTATAGTAAATAAGCTCCCAGGGTGACCAGGCTCGCAGGGCCATAAGGAGGCGGGGGGATAACAAAACTTCCTGCACGTTTGCCCGCTCGAAAGGTAACAGCTAGGACCCGCAACACTGAAATTGGCCGTGGTCCACAGTCGCAGCATGAAAAGAAACTAACCATTCCAGTGTTCGGCAAGAAGAATAAAGGCCGAACCTCACTGAAGAGTCAGCGGCGCAGGGCAAGAGTACTCGCCCTGAAAAGCCAGACCGAGCGTGGTCACCAAGTAAACATGGTGCTTAACGTCCACAGAAACCATAAGGCTTATTAGGGACGGGGAGAAGGGGGGTAGGGGGTATGGAGGTCGGGGGTGGGGGGTGGGGGGTGGGGAGAGATTATATACCTATCGCTACACTGTCACCACCAGAATGACTCCTGCATTAAGGTGGGCAGCGATGAGAGCCATTTTAATGTTTCATGATTGTGAGGGACAAAGTCACAAGACCGTGTCCACAGACCACAACTTTTGAAGAGAAAGGAGAGCCGAAGCGGATTCGAACCGAGGTCCTTCCGCTTACCAGCCTAACGCCTTACCGCTAAGCCAAACCGGCTCACCCAAATGGATGGGTGGCCGTTATGTGCTAGGCTTTGCGCCCGCCCTCATATTTCTCCAGAGTCAAATTTTTGTGCAGACTCTACAAAAAGTCCTTCGGGTGAGACTTTAAACTGAGGTCCCCCGTTTGAATACGCAGGCAGAAAGAACACATACGCACGTTAAAGATCCTGTAGTCCATGTGAGAGTTCGGTGGATTATGGAAACACTGAAAATAATCCAGCATGCGCTTAAAGTGTCAGAGTCTTCATAATTATTTTGCTTATAATACTTTATGTAAATTGTTTTGGAAGGACTGTGCTCAACATGTGTATAACAATATTGTATTTAGGTTAATATGTATCATGTGAGCGCTCAGGGCGTTGATGAGTGCATGATAAATGTACACTATTATTATTATAAGGCGCTTGCACCGAAAGTGAGCCCCAAGCACACAATACAAACCCATAAGGTCAACAAAACATATACATAACTTAAGCACAATGAACCCTACTAATTACATAAACACTTTACAACACTCCATTCAACATCTCTCTCTCTCTCTCTCTCTCTCTCTCTCTCTCTCTCTCTCTCTCTCTCTCTCTCTCTCTCCTTCTCTCTCTCTCACACACACACCACACACTACACCACACCACACACATACACACACACACACACACATACACACACACACACACACACACACACACACACACACACACACACACACACACACACACACACACACACACACACACACACACACACACACACACACACACACACACACACACACACACACACACACACACACACACACACACACACACACACACACACACACACACACACACACACACACACACACACACACACACACACACACACGAAACCAATGTCACACAACTGCACGCACGCACACACACACACAGGCAAAACATTTAGAGTCGGCAGAGGAGAAAAGACGCGTCTAGAGAGGGCAGATTCAAATGCTGTAAAAGAAGAAGGTAGACGAAAGCGAAGACCCCCCCCCACCCCCCCCCCCCCCCACCCCCACCCTCACCTCTCCCCACCCCTCAACCCACGAAAGAAAGAAAGAAAGAAAAGAAGAAGAAAAAGGAGAAAAAAAACTCACAAAAAACAACAAAATAACAACAACAACAGCAACAAACAACAACATACAACCAACCAACCAACCAACCAAACAAAACCCCACAGAACAACAATATGGGTACTCGAAGTTTCATACTCGTGTCAAGTGCCTGTGCTTTGATTGAAGGCTTTTATCGGGACGAAACAAAACACAGCAAATCGGCGTGTCACCCTTGCACCCCACCCTTTGCCTTTTTGTGCATGTGACAGGTGCATAATATGATATAGTGGTGCTTGTGCGTGCCAAGTCGTGCTTGCGAGTAATTCAAACCCTTTTGTAGCTTGACGAAGGGGAATCGAAGGGGAATACCCTGAAGATTTGCTGATTGTGTCTTGTCCTTCTGAACTTTTTATGTGTTTGGACCTTGTATGGCCGTTTGTGCACTGGTGCGCACCTTTTTATCGAAAAATCCGTCTTTCTGAGTATATTTATCTGACGTCTTATTTACAGCTGCCTTTGATGTAGACAATGTGCGATTTTTAAAAAACCAAAATACCTTTAATTTTCTTCTTCTTAATAAACGGCGGAGAAACAAACATTGTTTTGCCTATTAAAAAAACAAATGCTTTTTTTTCCCCAGAAGTGTTTGTTGCTGGATAGAGAGAGAGGGGAGAGAGAGAGAGAGTAACTTGGTGTTTTACGCCCGAGAGAGAGAGAGAGAGAGAGAGAGGGAGAGGAGAGAGGAGAGAGAGAGAGAGAGAGAGAGAGAGAGAGAGAGAGAGAGAGAGAGAGAGAGAGAGAGAGAGAGAGAGAGAGAGAGAGAGAGAGAGAGAGAGAGAGAGAGAGAAGAAATTCACATATGATTTTGTTGTTGTTGTAGTTCCGTTGTTTGTTTTTGTTTTGTTGATATTGTTGTTGATGTTTACATAACTTTGTCGTGTTATGATATGCGTGAATGTATGAGCGAGTGTGTTTGGCATCGTGACACGTTCCCTGTGCAATCCGCAATCCCTGTGCAATAACCATGACGTTACCATGACGCTTGGCAACACTGAAACTTGTATTGTTTCCCGTCAGCTTGGCAAAACTTAAAATTGTACTGTGCCCCGTTAACTTGGCATTACTGAAACTTGTACTGTGCCCTGTTAACTTGGCATTACTGAAACTTGTACTGTGCCCTGTTAACTTGGCATTACTGAAACTTGTACTGTGCCTCGTTAACTTGGCAATACTGTAACTTGTACTGTGCCCCGTTAATTTGGCAATACTGAAACTTGTATTTACTGTGTCCTGTTAACTTGGCAATACTGAAACATGTACTGTGTTCATCAGCTTGGCATTACTGAAACATGTGTTGTACTGTGTCCCGTTAACTTGGCATTACTGAAACATGTACTGTACTGTGTCCCGTTAACTTGGCATTACTGAAACATGTACTGTACTGTGTCCCGTTAACTTGGCATTACTGAAACGTGTATTGTACTGTGTCCCGTTAACTTGGCAAAACTGAAACCTTGGACTTGGCAAACCTGAAGCTCATACTGTCCCGTTAATTTGGCAAAACTAAAACCTGTATTGTACTTTGTCCCGTGAACTTGGCAATACTGAAACTTGTACTGTGTCCCGTTAACTTGTCTATACTGAAACTGGTATTTTACTGTGTCCGGTTCTTGGCAATACTGAAACTTGTATTTTACTGTGTCCAGTTAACTTGGCAATACTGAAACTGGTATTGTACTGTGTCCAGTTAACTCGGCAATACTGAAACTTGTATTGCATTGTGTCCCGTTAACTTGGCAATACTGAAACGTGTGTTGTACTGTGTCCCGTCAATGTAAAGGCGTTCACCGGCAAACTGACAAGTGTTTTGATCCACTACAAAATGTCTTGCAGGCCCCGAAGACGATCGCGAGCGACTACGGCACCCTGATCAGCTACCTGACGAAGGACGCGCGCAATGACGTGCAGAAGGTCAGGGCCATCTATTCCTGGCTGGCCGCGCAGCCCATCTACAACATGCAGTTCCCCAATGTCAAGGACGCGCACAACCCCGAGGGTTACATGAAGACAATTCAGCAGGGCGACGGTTCCTACACTGCCTTCTTTGCCTTGCTCTGCAGGTAACGTGTTTGGATGGGGTGGTGAGGTTTTGTTCTTGATTTCTGGGTTGCTCTGTCTGCCTTTGGCTCTTGCTCTGTCTGTCTTCCGGTATAGTCATGGTGATGAAACACGTGATCAGGGGATCTGGTTCTTAAGCCAAGAAGTAGCTCGCCGACGAAATTTAACCGCAAGCAGAGTATTCAAGAACAAAGCAACCGACCCTCCTAACGCCCGATCACCAGGACACACACACACACACACACCCACACACACACACAGACGCGCGCACGCACGCACGCACGCATACACTCACGCGCACGCACGCACGCACGCACGCACGCACGCACGCACACACACACACACACACACACACACACACACACAAACAAACAAAACAAACAAACAAACAAACGAACCAACCGGCCAGTCACACCCACCCTCCTGATCCTCCACGCAGAGCGGCCAAAATCCCCTGTGTGATCATCCACGGCTCCGGCAAAGCTGCCGGCTACGAGGTCGGGGAGCAGCCCAGGGGCCTCAACTCCACCTGGAACGCGGTGCACGTGGACGGCTCGTGGCGCCTCGTGCATGTCTTTTGGGCGCTGGTGGGCCTGGAGGGCTTCAACAAGGGCGGCTGGACCAAGGTGGAGGAGGGCGGCAAGGCCGTCAGGGAAAAGTGAGTACTGCATACATTTGATTTTATCAGGATGGAGAGACATGATTAAGCTCTGCCCATTTTAACAGACTGTTGACACTCTCCTATAGTGATTCCGATAGCTTTCTGAGATTACAATTACTGCTGTGGATTGTTGTGTCATCCACGAAAAGTTCGCAACATGCTTTGATAAATAGAGGGAGGTCATTGATGTAAATGGAAAAGAGTAATGGTCCAAGAACAGAACCTTGTGGAACTCCATATTTGAGAGATCGTACATCTGATGTGAATGCATTCTCATGCACAGTTTGCTTTCTATCTGTAAGAAATGACCAAGTAGAATAAGTGTCCCCGGAGACAATCCATACACTGCCAATTTTACATCAAAAGCTTTAGCAAAGTCCACAAAAAGAGCACCCCATTCCCCCCCCCCCCCCCCCCCCATTTATACTGAAGAGAGAGAGAGAGAGAGAGAGAGAGAGAGAGAGAGAGAGAGAGAGAGAGAGAGAGAGAGAGAGAGAGAGAGAGAGAGAGAGAGAGAGAGAGAGAGAGAGATTGAACCATAATACTCAAGGATAAAGATTTTAGGCAGAAGACTAGTCTTACAATATGTCCTTGTTAAAACCAATCGATGCAAAGTATAGTGGTAGAGGCCAATATACCAAAAGATAAAAGTAAAAGCCTAATTCTATCTGAAAAACTCGCCTTGTTACAATATAAACATGGTATACTGAACGAGAGAGAGACAGACAGAGAGAGACAGACAGAGACAGAGACAGACAGAGAGACAGAGTGACAGATTGAGAGAGAGAGAGAGAGAGAGAGAGAGAGAGAGAGAGAGAGAGAGAGAGAGAGAGAGAGAGAGAGAGAGAGAGAGAGAGAGAGAGAGAGAGAGAGAGAGAGAACGTGGACATGGCATTGTATGGCAGGGAGCAAGCGTCGAAAGGGATGGCTGTATACACACAGCAGGACTTCTGGTTCCTAACGGATCCGGACCAGTTCATCTACCTCTGTCGCGCCAAGAACGTGGAGTGGCAGCTGCTGAAGACGCCTTGGTCCATGGACAAGTTTGTCAACGTGCCCCACTTCTCGCCCAACTACTTCCACTCCGGCTTCAAGCTCACATCGCAGGAGGCAGCCATTCTGCGGTCAGAGACAGGTAAAGATATGGACCGCTAGATTGGCATAGATAATCTGACAGCAAAAAAGGAGAGAAAAAAAGGAAGACTACATGCTGTGATACACGTGAGATTTTTCTCCCTTTCTTCCTGTCTGTGTCTCCTCCTGCCCTCCCCCCCTCACCCTTCCCCCCACACCTTTCTCCCTCTCATCCCCCACCCCCCGTCTCTCCTACACGCTGCGACGAGGCTTTCCCCCTCTTTCTGCCTCTCTATCTCTGTGTTCCTCCGGGTCCCTGTATCTGCCTCCTCACTCTCTGTCTCTGTGTTCCCCCGGACCGCTCTGTCCCCTCTCTCTCTATCTCTCTGTGTCTGCCTCCTCTCTCTTATCTCTGTGTTCTCCCAGACCCCTGTATCTTTCTCCTCTCTCTATCTATGTGTTCCCCCAGACCTGTGTATCTGTCTCCTCTGTCTCCCTATCTCTGTGTTCCCCCAGACCCGTGTCTCCTCTTTGTGTTCCCCCAGACCCCTCTATCTGTCTCCTCTCTCTATATCTCTGGGGTTTTTTTTTAACCCCTCTGTCTCGAACTGGAAAGGGTTAGTGGGTCACTGACGTCTGCTACAATCGAACTGAACTTGAAACATGAAACTGACAAGGCTGTTGTCATCTGGTGTCCAATCAGTGTCGCGTTTTCGACGACGCCCACATTGCATTGCTGGTAAAACAATGAACTTTCCTGATGTAATAATAAACAAAAGAGACAGCTGTTTGGGAGCCTTTTGACGACTGGTGCATGTGTAAGAAAAGCCGGACGTGTGGACTGCTTAACAAATCGGGATTAGGGCCTATCCGCTTTTAACGTTATTTGCTCATCATACATATTATGGACCCTGAAGCCATGGCCATGTTTAAAATGTCTACACCTGTCACAACAGGTAAATGCGACATCACCTTCCAGCACTCGGAAACCGTGGACGCAGAGCTAGACTACACGTTGCTGTTTGACGAAGAGAACTCCAAAGAAAAGATCCCGCAGTCAATGCAGCTAGAGAAATACGTCATCAAACATGGCAACCAAGAAGAGAAAACCTTGCGCGTGCGTTTCCCCGTGTGTGGAGTCTACAAGGTGAAGGTCACAGGAAGTGGGCGTTTCAAGAGCTTGCTGGCGTCGTTCAGACTCGAGTGTGACAAGGTGATGAAAGACGTGCAGCCTTACCCCATCAACCCCAAGATCGGGTTCGGCTACAACAAGCTGGCCCAGGACGTTGGACTGACCAAACCATCCCAAGTCAAAGGCATCATAGTCGTCCGCCAAGGGGAGATCGTCAAGTTCCAGTTCCACTGCAAAGCGAAGCTGGAGTTGCAGACCCTGCTTGTGCACAAGGACAAGGGCGCCGAGGAACTGGCTTCCTACGTCACGCAGGACCGCTCCGGCGATGACGTCACCGTCACCGTCACCGTGCCTGAGCATGCGCAGAACCCGGAGTACGCGCTGCAGCTGAACGCTCGACAGGCGGGGTCCAGCGGTGGCTACGACAACGTGATGAACTACCTGCTGACTCACAGGATGGAGAAGGAGAGCGTATGTGGTTCTGTGCTTTCTCTGTGTGCCTATCCCTTAATCCATGTGGCGTCTCTGTTCCTCGATCTGTCTTCGTCTCTCTCTCTCTCTCTCTCTCTCTCTTCTCTCTCTTCTCTCTCTCTCTCTCTCTCTCTCCTTCTCTCTCTCTCTCTCTCCTCTCTCTTCTCTCCCCCTTTGTTGGTCTGTGTGTGTGTGTGTGTGTGTGTGTGTGTGTGTGTGTGTTGTGTGTGTGTGGTTGTGTGTTTGGTTGTGTGTGTGTGTGTGTGTTTGTGTGTGTGTGTGTGTGTGTGTGTGTGTGTGTGTGTGTGTGTGTGTGTTTGTGTGTGTGTGTGTGTGTTGTGTGTGTGTGTGTGTGTGTTGTGTGGTGTGTGTGTGTGTGTGTGTGTGTGTGTGTGTGTGTGTGTGTGTGTGTGTGTGAAGGTACAACCATAACCTTGTCCTGAGATGACCCTGTGTTTTCTGTTTTGACGGGGCGTAAAAATCCAAGAACTAACCAACCAACAACCATACGACGTCACACATAATCGCTGCAAATAATCAAAATGTTTCACTCATTGCTGCACGCGATGTGGTGCCCGCATCATGATAAACATTCGGTGACTTCAGCTACATCCCTTCCTCCACCAGCCTCCGCTTCGAGAGATACAATAAATTATTAAAAAATCAATTAAAAAATCACCTGCTCCGAATAATCTCCAACGACCGACTCAAAATAATCTTGTGTCAGTTTGTTATTATCAATTTAAATACTTTCGACGTTGCTCTGTTATTTTTACATGTTGCTTTTTAAATTAATGAACCTTTAGTAGTTAGCTGAATTACCCTGAGAGGGGTGATTAACTTAATTGCTTTGTGTGGGATGGTTAACTGAATTGCCCTGTGAGGGATGGTTAACTGAATTGCCCTGTGAGGGATGATTAACTGAATTGCCCTGTGAGGGATGATTAACTGAATTGCCCTGTGAGGGATGTTAACAATTGCCCTGTGAGGGATGATTAACTGAATTGCCCTGTGAGGGATGATTAAAATGAATTGCCCTGTGAGGGATGATTAACAACTGAATTGCCCTGTGAGAGATGATTAACTGAATTGCCCCTTGAGGAATGATTAACAATTGCCCTGTGATGGATGATTAACAACTGAATTGCCCTGTGAGGGATGAGTTAATTGCCCTGTGAGGGATGATCAACTGAATTGCCCTGTGAGAGATGATTCATAATTGCCCTGTGAGGAATGATTAACAATTGCCCTGTGAGGATGATTAAACTAATTGCCCTGTGAGGGATGAGTTCGAATTGCCCTGTGAGGGATGTTAACTGAATTGCCCTGTAGATGATTACTGAATTGCCCTGTGAGGGATGATTAACTGAATTGCCCTGTGAGGGATGATTAACTGAATTGCCCTGTGAGGGATGATTAACTAATTGCCCTGTGAGGGATGATTAACTGAATTGCCCTGTGAGGGATGATTAACAACTGAATTGCCCTGTGAGGGATGATTAACAACTGATTGCCCTGTGAGGGATGATTAACTGAATTGCCCTGTGAGGGATGATTAACAATTGCCCTGTGAGGGATGATTCAACTGAATTGCCCTGTGAGGGATGATAACTGAATTGCCCTGTGAGGGATGATTCAACTGAATTGCCCTGTGAGGGATGATTAAACATATTGCCCTGTGAGGATGATCAACTGAATTGCCCTGTGAGGGATGATTAACTGAATTGCCCTGTGAGGATGATAACTTGAATTGCCCTGTGAGGGATGATTAATGAATTGCCCTGTGCGAGGATGATTACACCTGAATTGCCTGTGAGGGTTTAACTAATGCCCTGTGAGGATGATAACGATGCCGTGGTGTTCAGACAATGGCCTGAGAGAGGCAACTGAGATGCGCCTGTGAGGGCAGATTACCACTTGCCCAGTGAGGATGGACAACTGCGCCATGTGAGGGCTTTTAACTGCATGCCGACAAGTGAGGAGGACCTCTAGCATGCCCTGTGAGGCGTTTCGATCTCTCTGCACGAGCAAGGTGAGACAAACCTGGGAAGGCCCTGTGCATGGTGTGAGGCGCGTTCTCCTGCACGAGCAAGGTGAGACCGAGGCAACCTGCTAGCCTAGTGTGAGGCGGTTCTCTCTCTGCACGAGCAAGGTGAGACCGAGGCACCTGCTAGCATAGGTGTGAGGCGGTTCTCTCTCTGCACGAGCAAGGTGAGACCGAGGCAACCTGCTAGCATAGTGTGAGGCGCGTTCTCTGCACGAGCAAGGTGAGACCGAGGCGACCTTCTAGCCTAGTGTGAGGCGTGTTCTCTCTCTACACGAGCAAGGTGAGACCGAGGCACCTGCTAGCATAGTGTGAGGCGTGTTCTCTCTGTGCACCTGCTAGCATAGTGTGAGGCGTGTTCTCTCTCTGCACGAGCAAGGTGAGACCGAGGCAACCTGCTAGCACAGTGTGAGGCGCGTTCTCTGCACGAGCAAGGTGAGACCGAGGCAACCTGTAGCATAGTCTGAGGCGCGTACTCTGCACAAGCAAGGTGACACAGAGGCAACCTGCCAGCGTTGTTTGAGGCGCGTTCTCCTCTCTCTGCACGAACAAGGCGAGATCGAAGTGGGGTGGACTATAACTGAACGTGTTTAACGCCGAGTTGCCAGAATGTCGGGGAAGGAGGAAGGGACTATGCCTGACGCTACGCTGTCATCACCGGAATGACTCCTGCATTATGATGTGCAGCGGTGAAAGCCATTTTGATTAATATTTCACTGATTGTGTGTGTGTGAATGTGTGTGTGTGTGTGTGTGTGTGTGTGTGTGTGTGTGTGTGTGTTGTGTGTGTGTGTGTGTGTGTGCGTGAGTGAGTGTGTGTGTGTGTGTGTGTGTGTGTGTGTGTGTGTGTGGTGTGTGTGCAGTGTGTGTGTGTGAGCGAGTGTGTGTGTGTGTGTTATTGTGTGTGTGTAGTGTGTGTG
>JABMCL010001542.1:180000-182500 GCA_018857735.1 Alviniconcha marisindica
GCTCACGTTAGGTGTAAGCGCCTTACACAAACTCCGAGCACTGGTTTACGACATCCTTCCTTTGGAGGAAGGTGCCGGAAAGCGACGCTCGGTGTGTGTGCCTTACAAATACTCTTTTACGTTACATTACCTCCCGTCGAGAGTGGCAGAATCTAAAGTGGGTTACTTCCTCCTTTCTTCTTCTTCTTCTTCTTCATATTATTATTATTATTAGATCGGCTTTCACGACTTTCTCTCCCCTAGCCTTCATGACCTTCTTCTTCTTCTTCATGTTATTATTATTAGATCGACATTCACGACTTTCTCTCCCCTGGCCTTCACGACCTTCTTCTTCTTCTTCTTCTTCATGTTATTAGTATTAGATCGGCATTCACGACTTTCTCTCCGCGGCCTTCACGACCTTCTTCTTTATGTTGTTATTATTAGATCGGCATTCACGACTTTCTCCCCCCGGCCTTCACGACCTTCTTCTTCTTCTTCATCAAGTTATTATTATTAGATCAGCATTCACGACTTTCTCCCCCCGGCCTTCACGACCTTCTTCTTCTTCTTCATCAAGTTATTATTATTAGATCGGCATTCACGACTTTCTCCCCCCGGCCTTAACGACCTTCTTCTTCTTCTTCTTCATGTCTATTATTATTAGATCGGCATTCACGACTTTCTCTCCCCTGGCCTTCATGACCTTCTTCTTCTTCTTCATGTTATTATTATTATTAGGTCGGCATTCACGACTTTCTCTTCGCGGCCTTCACGACCTTCTTCTTCTTCTTCATCATGTTATTATTATTAGATCGGCATTCACGACTTTCTCTCCCCTGGCCTTCACGACCTTCTTCTTCTTCTTCATCATCATGTTATTATTATTAGATCGGCATTCACGACTTTCTCCGCCCGGCCTTCACGACCTTCTTCTTCTTCTTCTTCATCATGTTATTATTATTAGATCGGCATTCACGACTTTCTCCCCCCGGCCTTAACGACATTCTTCTTCTTCTTCTTCTTCTTCATCATGTTATTATTATTAGATCGGCATTCACGACTTTCTCTCCGCGGCCTTCATGACCTTCTTCTTCTTCATCATGTTATTATTATTATTAGGTCGGCATTCACGACTTTCTCTCCGCGGCCTTCACGACCTTCTTCTTCTTCTTCATCATGTTATTATTATTAGATCGGCATTTACGACTTTCTCTCCGCGGCCTTCACGACCTTCTTCTTCTTCTTCATGTTATTATTATTATTAGATCGGCATTCACGACTTTCTCTCCGCGGCCTTCACGACCTTCTTCTTCTTCTTCGTGTTATTATTATTATTAGATCGACTTCACACTTTCCCCCCCGCCCCTCCTTCACGACCTTCTCTATCAAGTCTGACTGCTAATGCTTGTTTAGTTTATCGGTCTTCGGCTAAAATTTAAAGTTCCTTTCATTCTTCAATGTCGTGTCAGTTCGAAGAAGGAAACGTCATGCAGAATAGTTGTGTCAGGACGCTGATTTTCTTTCGAGCTGGAGTCTGCCCCGGTATCGTGTTTTGTTATTGCTCCAGCGGATGCTACGACCTGTCAGTTGAGTAGTGCATGCATTCTTTCGCTATGATGTAGGCTACCTTTTAAATTGTTGTTGTTGTTGTTTAGTCTGGACTTCTTTGAGCGAGACGTAATTGTGGTTATTGTTGTTGTTCAGTTTTTGTGTGCGTGCGTGTGTGTGTGTGTGTGGGGTGATGTGTGTGTGTCATTCTGTGTGTTTGTGTGTGTGTGTGTGTGTGTGCGTGCGTGCGTGCGTGCGTGCGTGCGTGCGTGCGTGCGTGCGTGCGTGCGTGCGTGTGTGTGTGTGTGTGTGTAAAGTACGGAGACAAATACAGTTACTCAACAGTGCAGAACCACAATACAAAACACCAAAAATGCAAATAGAATACAACACCAATGGAATCGTTACTCAGTCACACACACACACACACACACACACACACACACACACACACACACACACACACACACACACAACATCACCACACACGCACACACACACGCACGCACACACACACACACACACACACAACACACACACACACACACACACACACACACACACACACACACACACACACACACACACACACACACACACACACACACACACACCAAGTAAACCTTTCAGTACAGTTTGTCACCACATGTTTTCCGCGACTAACAGTGCAGGCAGAACACATTTTACACGGTTTGTCACTCTGGTGATCAGATACTGACAGAGAAAAAAGAAGAAGGAAAATATGCTTTTGACGCTAATAAGCTGCAATAATTGAAGATAATTATGGGTTCTTTACTGAAGCAATATAATAAGGGGAAGTGGGTGGGGGAAGTAAGTAAGTTGGTGTTTTACGCCCAGTCAATCGGTACGGTTATATCAGGGCGGTGGGGGGGGGGGGGGGGGGGGGGGTGGAGCGGGAGAGAGCGTTGTATTTGTATAGGAATAAAGAGGCTTAACCCAGATAAACGCG
>JABMCL010001542.1:187500-227500 GCA_018857735.1 Alviniconcha marisindica
ATAGAGACGGATACTCCGGGATTTGCTGATAACTACGAAGAGGAACTTTTCACGAGAAAATCTGTGGTCTGATGAATCCACGAGGGGTTATTGTTATTATCGATAGAGACGGATACTCCGGGATTTGCTGATGACTACGAAGAGGAACTGTTGAAGAGAAAATCTGTGGTCTGATGAATCCACGAGGGGTTATTGTTATTCTCGATAGAGACGGATACTCCGGGATTTGCTGATGACTACGAAGAGGAACTGTTGAAGAGAAAATCTGTGGTCTGATGAATCCATGAGGGGTTATTGTTATTCTCGATTGAGACGGATACTCCTGGATTTGCTGATGACTACAAAGAGGAACTTTTCACGAGAAAAGCTGTGGTCTGAGGAATCCACGAGGGGTTATTGTTATTCTCGATAGAGACGGATACTCCTGGATTTGCTGATGACTACGAAGAGGAACTGTTGAAGAGAAAATCTGTGGTCTGATGAATCCACGAGGGGTTATTGTTATTCTCGATAGAGACGGATACTCCGGGATTTGCTGATGACTACGAAGAGGAACTTTTCACGAGAAAAGCTGTGGTCTGATGAATCCACGAGGGGTTATTGTTATTACTGATAGAGACGGATACTCCGGGCTTTGCTGATGACCACGCGGCACGGACACTGAAGTGAAACTGGACAATGAACTGGTCATCACGACACACCTACACCCTCTTTTTTATTCTTGCTGCACTGGATCCCGAGTGACTGTAATGTAGCTGATGCTCTTCTGCCAGGATCTTGCATTTTGTTGTTGTTGAAATAACATAAAAATATCTAACAGCGAAATAATATACTTAGTTAACCTACAGGATCTGTTTCAAAAGACAACACTGGTGAAATCTCTGAGAGAAGGGCGGAGCGCATATGGGCTTTTCCGAGCGTGGAAATGCCATCTTCTGCTGAGCCGAAGTGAAATGAGCAGAACTGAAGTGAAATAGGTAAGGTTAAGGTGATACGCACCATGTTCCATCATTGATCGTAGAAGTTTCGGATACACCGGATTGATCAATTAAGCGGCGTGGCGGATAATTTCGCTTCACTGACAGTGGCACGTCTTTTTGATGTTAAAAATTTCGTACTCAGATGTCTGGAGCCCGTCCGTTAACATCCAGCTTTTCCACAGACCTTCTGGGTTTGGCAACGATCAAGGATAGCTGCAACCCGTCGTGTCCTTAGACTAAATTGTTTCATCGTGTCTGATGCATAACTCTGCGCACTGCTGGACTGTTCGGCGTTTTGTGGACAGCAGGTTGTTGGGAGTAGACAGCAGGGAGTGAGTTTCATTGAAAGCGGTCCAGAACTTTGAGGAGGCGTACTGGTGTTTTATGGGCGGTTTATTCCTTGACGGATAACCTACATTGCCGGATTGCCAGGTGCACGCAGGTGTCGTGGGCCTACTGTATATTCTGCTTTTCTTTGCTGTTTATCTTTGTTCAGCAGAACAACAAGCCCCCTCTCATGCACGCACGCACGCACACGCACGCGCGCACGCACGCACGCACATTCACGCGTACCCACACATTCACGCGTGCACACACACACACACACACACACACACACACACACACACACACACACACACACACACACACACACACACACACACACACACACACACACACACACACACACAACAACACAAAAACACACACACACACACATCTCGGCTGTCTGTCTGTCTGTCTGTCTCTGTCTCTGTCTGTCTGTCTGTCTGCCTGTCTGTCCACAGGTTAAGGTATCTCAATACTTGTGAGTTATTTTATCTAGTTTTTGCAATGATACGTGATGGCGGCTATAAATAAGTAAATGTTTTTTCTCTCTTGTGCTGCTGATTAGCGCAGGCAGGTAGGCTGTTAATGCAAACCTTCTGTGAATAAAAAGGCATGTAAAGGGTTCGGAATGTGGGTTGTGGAATGCTGGGGCGGATTGTTTGGGGGTGGGGGTGGGGGGGAGTGAGGGGGGGGGGGAAGAGTAAGGGGGGGGGGGAGAAGCCAAGTGCGTGCATTTTTTTCTATTTTTTTCTTTCATCCCCCCCCCACCCCCCCCCCCCCCCATTCAATTTTAGTTTTCTATTTGAACTGAGCGCAATGCTAACCCTTTGCCTGCCCTTGTCGCCTCATATGACGTTCCTGGCGAAGTGTTACCCATCTGCCAGATAGACGTGCCCGAATTCTGACTGTTCATGCGGCACTCTTAGGAGAGGCCAAGTTCTAGAAAATGAACGTTTTTTGTTGCATGGCTCTTAACCCACGTGCAAATCTTTCTTCGAAGGGATATGCGCCAGCAGTATACATTCTTTGGCAGGAAAGAGTTAAGTGAGTATCACCCGCGAACTCTGCCTGTGTATGAAGTGACAGCGAGATTAATAATAGTTTCATAGAGGAACAGCGTAAAATTAAAAGGGAAAGGAAGCCTGACCTGAAAATGTCGATAAACTGCAAATGATTTCCTTTTGCGGGCTTCATTTGCTTTTTGGATCGATACATAATTATATGCAAAACGGGCCCCCTTTTTGTTTCTTTTTCTTTTTCTTCTCCGAATTTGAGCTCATTAGGCTGTGACGTAACCATGTTGGTTCCCTTTTTTTTTGTACCAATGATCGCTGAGCAGAAACAAGTCGGATCGTGGCGTTTTTGATATTTTCGTCACACATTCCAGAATGCTGCGTACAGAAAGGCAGCGCTCAAGTCTTGTTGCAACCCATCTTTTCTCCTCTGGACACTGAATGCCTTGCCTCTGTGCGTGTGTGGGGCGTGTGTGGGGGGGGGGGGGGTGCGTGGTGCGTGCGTACGTGAGTATACTGTGTGTTCGTGATCAATGTGTTGCTGTGTGTGTATATAAATATATATATATATGTGTTGTGTGTGTGTGTGTGTGTGTGTGTGTGTGTGTGTGTGTGTGTGTGTGTGTGTGTGTGTGTGTGTGTGTGGTGTGTGTGTGTTGTGTGTGTGTGTGTGTGTGTGTGTGTGTGTGTGTGTGTGTTGTGTGTGTGTGTATGCATCATGTGTGTGTGTGTGTGTGTGTGTGTGTTGTGTGTGTGTGTGTGTGTGTGTGTGTGTGTGGTGTGTGTGTGTGTGTGTGTGTGTGTGTGTGTGTGTGTGTGTGTGTGTGTGTGTGCGTGCGTGCGTGTTGTCACGAAAGCAATGAAAGGGTTGTTTTCCCATGGATAAAAATCACACTGAAAGTTTAATCGGACCTTCAGCTTTTTAAGTGGCTTTTATGTCAGCTCGCTTGCTTTTTTCTTCTTCTCAAGTGCTAATAAAACAGTACGTGGATTTAGGCAAACAGATGTTACATTCAAAACGATGAATCGATTTTTGATTTGCTTGGTGCGTTGTTGAGCGAGCTAGAGAGAGTTGTGCATAAAACTAATCAACAAAGCACTTAAATTTTCATAAGTGAATTAAGTACACACAAATTCAGAAAAGAAACAGCGTTAGATCGTGTCTGCACTTTCTTCTTGCCTAGCAACTAGCACACACGTCTGCTTCTTCTTTTATGCACTGGGTCGAATAGGAGCAAATGAAGGTGACTTTTTGTCTGAACCCCCCCCCCCTGCCCCTCGCTCTCTCTCTCTTTCTCTTTAGGGGCGGGGGTGGGGGTTGTGTATCAGCTAATGTAAATGAATTCTTGTCTGAGCAAAAGAAAGAAGAATGACCATCAAAACAACATTAAAAAAAAGAAGAAGAAACAGCTCAACCAAAAGCAGATAAGTATGCTACACCTCATTTTTCACCGTTTAACTCTTGTGTAAGTGTTGTTTTGTAGTCTCCACTTACCCCGACAATTCGCTTACTGTTTTGTTTTGTTTTTGTCATAATAAAGAACGTTCTTTTTTTTATGTGTTTGGATCTTATCTGAACAACGATTTTGTATAACCTGTATCCCAAAGATTTCTTCTTCTTTTTTTTCTTCTTCTTTTTTGCATAGCACGTATTATACTTATCTTCCACTCTTCCGCTAGCCTTGCTAATTACTGTTCAGTTTTCCCGTGCAGCGTGTTTCAGCTGACGCTGTTGTTGAGTTTTTGCTTAATGTCCTCAGATGCTAAAAGCATATTAGGGACAATCAGCTGACGTGTACGATGACACTCTTTTATAATGCCCCCCCCCACCCCGGACCCCCAAGTCACCCCTACCCCCCCCCCCCCCCACGTATGTGACATGCACACACTTTTTTTTCTTTCTCCAACAGAGTTAAAAGGTGTCTATTAGAGGCAGCGAAGCCATTACCCTGCAGTCACCTGACGGCAGCACGTGCATCACGCGCTGAAAACGAGGCAGACAAGGAACCATGGGGTGTGGGGCTAGCAAAGACGTCCACATTGACCCGGTAAGTTGCAAGTTTTGCAGTGGTGCGAGTCAAATACCAGCAAGTGATATTTTGACCACGTGTTTCTTGTCTTTTTTGTTGTTGTTGTTGATCGCTCAACTTGTTTAAAAAAGAAAGTAATCATTAAATTTTATTTTGTCTGATCATTCGTATATGTCTTCATTCCGTCTTTCATTCACCACTGAGTCAAATACGAACGAGTGTCATTTTGATCATTTTTGTTGTTGCTGGTCTTTTACATATATTTTTTTTATATATTTATAATTTTATTTGTTCGCTCAGTTGATTTTTTAAATCCTTTAAAGTTT
Source organism: Alviniconcha marisindica (assembly GCA_018857735.1). Taxonomy (NCBI): domain Eukaryota; kingdom Metazoa; phylum Mollusca; class Gastropoda; family Provannidae; genus Alviniconcha; species Alviniconcha marisindica. Next base: position 192,180 of record JABMCL010001542.1, read on the forward strand.
ATTTTGTCCGTTCATTCGTTACTGTCTTCATTCCGTCTTTCATTCATTATTGAGTCAAATACGAGCGAGTGATATGTTGATTTGTTGTTTTTGTCTGTTTTATTTGTTCGCTCAAATGATTTCTTTTAATCCTTTACATTATTATTATTTGTCCGTTTATTCGTTTCTGTCTTCATTTCCTCTTCCATTTACTATTGACTCTTTCTTCTGTAGGTAATACCTTTTTTTTTTTTAATTGTCTGAGACTCTCCAAACATTACATTACATTGTTCAAAAGCAGACACATAGTATCGTGACTACAGTGTGACAACAAAGTATCTCAGCCAGTAAACATTGTTGCTAAGTACTGCTCTTTCAGTGCCAGTAAATCCGGGACTTAAGGTCGTTGAGACGAAGCTTTCGAGATCGCTTATTTATTGCCTAAAAGTGAATTTCTATTGGTATTGGACATTGATGTTTGCTCTATTTCAGCGCAATGCAAGGGACAATCGATCTTGTTTGTATGCCAAACCCCCCACACACACCTCCCTAAATACACACACCCCCACGCCATCCACCCCCCCCAACCCCCCAAAAACCAAAAAAAAAAACCAAAAAAAACCCAACCTTATGTGAGGCAAGACATCTCAGAAAACGTATCTTCACGGAGTTAATTAAAAGCAAATATTATGAGAAAGCTTGCGTGCTGTTATTGATTATTAACGAGGGCACTGCGTCATCACTGTAATCAAATTAAGCAACCAGTTTTTCCCGTCTGTCTTTTTGTCGTACGGTTCCTTCACTTCTTTGTTGTCATTGTTTCACGTTTCTGCTTAGTGTTTGCTGAATCGAAGAAGACGACGGGAGGTTTTGTTTGTTTGTTTTTTGTCTTTGTTTTTTGAGGAAGAGGAGAATGACGTGATTATGACGATTTGAGGGGGGGGGGTGGGGGGGGGGGGGGTATAAAACGGGGGGAGGGGGGTAGAACGATGAGAAGTTAGTCGGTTATTTCAAATTTTACACTGAGTCAGCAGCGAAAGTCTTTTCAGGACGAAACAATCATCAAAATCATAGCTCTGATTCACGGTTAATAGACACCGCATTATGTTACAAAAAGGGTGTATACATTTAGATTTTTGTTTTGTTGTTCTTGTTCGGTTGTTGCTGGTTCTCTTGTGGAGTGGGGGGTGGGGGGTGGGGGGAGAATGGGAGTGGGGATAAGCTTGCATGAAACGGGGATGCAAAAAATAAAGAAAGGCTGAACACCAGTCAGTAAGCGAAACATTCCGACCTATCTGTGAGTGCAGATACAGTGCCTTCTGTGGCAGTAAGTCTGCTCGAGAGCGGAGAATAGCGCCATATAATAGCGATATTAATATGTTCTTACTACCCCCATACTTAAACTGATAGAACCTTCGCCATCGTTTAATTATCAACAGAGAAAATCAATATCCCTACACCCGTATCTCCGGCATATTACTGTACGGACGAAGAAGATGGTGACCAAAGAGAACTTGAGCTATTTTAAATAGAGGTGTATTCGATTCTATTTGATTAAATATAGATTATAAAACACATCAACATATGACTAATACAACTTTAATTGGATGATAGCTGATTCAGTGAATGGAAAAATGACTGCTCGGCTGATTGATTGATTGATTGGTTGACTGGTGAATCAACTAAAGCCGGGTGTGTATGTGTCCAGATCGATGTGCCGGACACAGAGAGCGGCTGACTGACTGACTGGTTGATTGATAGATCAATGAAGACCAGGTGTGTGTGTGTGTGTGTGTGTGTGTGTGTGTGTGTGTGTGTGTGTGTGTGTGTGTGTGTGTGTGTGTGTGTGTGTGTGTGTGTGTGTGTGTGTGTGTGTGTGTGTGTGTGTGTGTGTGTGTGTGTGTGTGTGCAGATCGATGTACCGGACACAGAGAGCGGCTACCCCCCACCCAAACCGCCACGTGACCGGAAGGACAAGGTCTTCAAGGAAGAAGACTGTGCCACCATCGAGGCCAACGCCAAAAGGGTATGCATACTGATTAAATGTGTGTGTGTGTGTGTGTTGTGTGTGGGTGTGTGTGTGTGTGTGTGTGTGGTTTTTGTGGTGTGTGTGTGTGTGTGTGTGTGTGTGCGTGCGTGTTGGTGTGTGTGGGGGGCGTGCGTGCGTGCGTGCGTGCGTGTGTGTGTGTATTACATGTTGGAAGTCTTAGTTTTTTAACTTGGCTCGGCCTTTCTTTCTCTCTTTCCTGTCCGTCTCTCCCTTTGACTAAAATTGTACCCGGCGCGCGCGGCGCGTGCGTGTGTGTGTGTGTGTGTGTGTGTGTGTGTGTGTGTGTGTGTGTGTGTGTGTGTGTGTGTGTGTGTGTGTGTGGTGTGTGTGTGGTGGTCAGTGGTGAGTGAGTGAGTGAGTGGTGTGTGTGTGTGTGTGTGTGTGTGTGTGTGTGTGTGTGTGTGTGTGTGTGTGTGTGTGTGTGTGTGTGTGTGTGTGTGTGTGTTTCAATACTTCTTGCACTCAATTCTTTGAATAGCATTGCACACCATTGACTCAAAGTGTATAAAATCGCGCTGTTAGCCAAGTCACCGATTCAGCAGTCAAAAGACCGAGATATGAAATAAAATCCTCCTCCACGATTACCTATTGACACAATATCAAAAAAAGCCAACACCGTGAACATGCAACACTTTCAAACTGTCCCTGATCGACCGACCCGGCTTCAAAAGAAACCACTTCAGTGTTCGCCGCAAAGAAATAGGTGCACACCTCACCCATACCCATGGCCACTTGACACCAGTTCATTTTCTTTCTCCTCTTCTTCTTTCCTCAAGAAGTCCTTGTCACGAATCTGAAACAGAACGAGGCCCAGAGCGCTCGTGCAGAATCAACACACAATGGAGTTAATCAGCGCTCGAAATACATCACACAAGTACAGCAACAAAGACCCGAGTCGCCTACGGTAACCCTCACCTGGCACGCGTGTAATTACAAGGTACATAAACTCTACCAGAGGTACATCCAGAGTGGCGTACCTTGTATTTACACGCGTGCCAGGTGAGAGTTATCGTAGGCGACTCAGGTCTTTGTTGTTGTACTTGTGTTACGTGCTTCGAGCGATAATTAACTCCGCTGTGTGTCGATTCAGTCCTTGCCACGACAGTGGCAAAGAGTTCCACCCCCCTTGCAAGCGCCTGTGCTTTAAACTGAAGACTTTTTATCGGTACACAGGAAAACAGAGCAAAGCGACGGTCGTGTTGCTACTCTCCGCCCAACCTCTGCCGCTTTTGTGCAAACTGACATGCACAGTATGACATAGTGCCACTTGCTTGTTCAAACACAGCTCCGTGCAATTCATAATCGAGCGTGTCCGTTCGCGAACGTCTACGCGAGTTACGGGTTCATTGAAAAGCTGTATCTCTGTTTTGGCGGGTTTTTCCTTCTCTCTCTCTCTCTCTCTCTCTCTCTCTCTCTCTCTCTCTCTCTCTCTCTCTCTCTCTCTCTCGATTTTTTGAAATTATTTGGACACCTGCAATCAATCATACTGATGCATTATTAAGTACACGATTGCGTGTCTGGTGGTGTATTGAGACTTTTGTTTGCTTTGGTTGATTACATTCAGGATCCTTGCATCTCGTTATTTGCGATGTAATGCAGTCGAAGCAACGGGGTGTGTGGGGTGTGTGTGAAGGAAAAGGTGGGGGTGGGGGTGGAGGTGAGGATGGAGAGGTGGGGGGGGGGGGCAATCAGATAGACGTCGACAGCAAAGATAGCCAAAGAGAGGTAGAGACGGACAGGCACATAAAAACACACAGTTAGAGAGAGAGAGAGAGAGAGAGAGAGAGAGAGAGAGAGGAGGGAGAGAGAGAGAGAGGAGAGAGAGAGAGAGAGAGAGAGAGAGAGAGAGACAATAAATACTTGTGTGTGTGTGTGTGTGTGTGTGTGTGTGTGTGTGTGTGTGTGTGTGTGTGTGTGTGTGTGTAAGTGTGTGTAAGTGCATGAAGTGTGAGTGAGCACCAAACTCCAAGCATCAGTTTACCACATCCTTCCTCCAGTCACTGCCACGACTGGTTGCGTCATAGGTCTCCGAAAAGTGCCAGCTAACTCGCAGAATTTCGTTGGTGCTCAAACAGCAATAGGTTTGTAACAGACAACTCAGGTTGTATCATGCGCTTTTTTAATAGCCGTCCGCATTGCTTACGCCATCACAAATAAAACCAACACTGTTTGAATCAAGACAGAACTCACTTTTTTATCCGGGGCGGACGCGCCTCATGTTGACGTGCGTGCTTCGACGCCACGTTGCTACCACAGTCTTATTAGTACCAAACCTTTCGGAGGGCGCTGACATAACCCTTTTCTGTGTGTTATTTTAGTGGAAAATAACTCTGTGTTGGCTGCCATTGAAAATCTAGAATGATGTCTAAATCCACACACGGTTTCGTTGTGTCCCGTTAAATTAACATCCTTTCACCCATAACCGGACACGTGGCTTGAAAATGTCTTGCAGGCCCCGAAGACGATCGCGAGCGACTACGGCGCCTTGATCAGCTACGTGACGAAGGACGCGCGCAATGACGTGCAGAAGGTCAGGGCCATCTATTCCTGGCTGGCCGCGCAGCCCATCTACAGCATGAAGTTCCCCAATGTCAAGGACGCGCACAACCCCGAGGGTTACATGAAGACAATTCAGCAGGGCGACGGTTCCTACACTGCCTTCTTTGCCTTGCTTTGCAGGTAACTTATATGGTTGATTAAACTGATTTAACGCCGAGTTGTCTCCGAAGAGGTAATGGCGTGAACCGAAATCTCGGGATGTGGGGGAAGAGGGAGACCATAGCTAACGCCACATTGTCACCACCAGAATGACTCCTGCATTAAGATGGGCAGCAATGAGAGCCTCTTTTATGCTTCATTAATTGTGAGGGACAAAGTCACAAGACAGAGTCTACATACCACAACTTTTGAAGAGAAAAGAGAGCCGATGCGGAAAACCAAACCGGCTCACTATGCAGGTAATGTGTCGCCGAATTATGACCAACACAACGCAATTAGCCAATCAGCACGCGACTAAGACGAGACACTCCTCACTTTCGACCTCAGACAGCTGAGAATCATTTGCTTTCTGTCATCCGTAAATAAACTACTTCGGTTTGTATCGTGGGTTTGATAGAACATTTTGCTGACCCCCCCCCCCCCCCCCCCCCCCCCCCCCCCCCCCCCCCAAAAAAAAAGAGAAAAAAAAAGAAAGACGTTACTTTTCTTAAATGATGGAACGAACAGTAAGCGACAGCTGTACTTTGTTCTAAAGCAGTCGATTTGCTGAATCAGTGACAAAATGTTCCCGGCTTTCCAAGGGCAAAAGCGTTTGGAGTTTTCTTCATAAAATCGATCCCGATGTTGAATGTAGCAGTTCTGGCAGTTTTGCACCGGCTGCCATAAATATGGTCCACTCAACAACAAAAAGTGTTGGGCTTTTTTTTTCTTTTTCTTTTTTCTTTTGTTTTTTCCTCGAATTGTTTTGGGGATACGCTTCGTCTTGTTGACATAATGCTGTTTGGAAAATGTGGGGACGATAACGGCAAATGGTAATTATCTCCCTTCACTCAGCTAACTAGTCATCTATCAGCAGACGACTGTTTGAGTGGGCATGCGCACTAGAGACCTATAAAATGGAATCTTCCCTGTCAACACGCGTGGACTCCGGATCAGTTTACGCGGCAGTTTCAGTAAGTAGATGTGAAGTTTGTTGTCTAACAACGACACAGAAAACTGCTCACTGTCTTTGCCGAAGCGACAGTGGTAGGGATTTTTTTTTAAATGTCAGCCGGTAAATCTTTCAAACAAGTGGGCGCCGCCTCACTAGGTCAGTGGGCGGAGCTTTCTCACTCCAGCGACACGTTAACACCTGGGAGGGGGAGGTTTTGTTCACGATTTATGGGTTGCTCTATCTGTCTCCGGGGACCAGGTGATGTGGCTGTGAAGCGAAGGAGTACCTTGCCGAAGAAATTTAACCGAACTCGTGCCCGAATACTAAACGCATTGATCTGGTAAGGGAGAGCAGAGTAATTCAAAGCCAAGCAAGCGATCCACCAAGCACTTGATCAGCAAACTAACATTATGTATACACAGACAAAAAAAGACAAAAAAAGAGACCCCCCCCCCCAAAAAAAAAAAGCAAATAAGAAGCAAGAACCAACCATCCAAGCTAAGCATCAAACATGAAAACTTAAATTATGCACATTCAACATGAGACACACAAACTGCACATTAAACAACAACAACAACAACAACAACAACACACACACACACACACACACACACACACACACACACACACACACACACACACACACTGCACACTCACTCACTCACATCCACGCACGCACCAACCACACACACACACACACACACACACACACACACACACACACACACACACACACACACACACACACACACACACACACACACACACACATACACAAAGAAAAGAAGAACAAAAGAACAAAAGAAAAAGAACGGCCAGTCAAACCCACCCTCCTGATCCTCCACGCAGAGCGGCCAAAATCCCCTGTGTGATCATCCACGGCTCCGGCAAAGCTGCCGGCTACGAGGTCGGGGATCAGATCGAGGACCTCAACTCCACCTGGAACGCGGTGCACGTGGACGGCTCGTGGCGCCTCGTGCACGTCTTCTGGGCGCTGGTGGGCCTGGAGGGCTTCAACAAGGGCGGCTGGACCAAGGTGGAGGAGGGCGGCAAGGCCGTCAGGGAAAAGTGAGTATACTATTAACTATAGTCAGTCGGAAGGTTTGACCAGTGGTGCGATTCATAATGTATCACCTGAAGCTTCCACTCACAGCACAGACAGCCGTGGGCAGTAAGTCGGAAGGTTTTCAACCAGTGGAGCAATTCATGATGTATCTGTCACCTGAACAGCACACTTACAGCACAGATGCAGCTGAGTCGTCTAACATAACGTTCTTGCAGGAAAAGTTGACCGGAAGAGCGATTCATGATGCATCACCTGAACCTTCCAACAACAGCACAGACAGGGGTCAGAGCCATCCTAACATAACGTTTTTGCAAGAAGAGTTGACCAGCAGGTGAGTCGTAATGCATCACAGAATCAGTGATTCGAGGGAGACGGCTCCATTCTCGTAAGTGGCGGTGGAGGGCAGTTTTGTCTATAAAAATGTGAGACCGACTGACCTCCCCCACCCCTACCCCCCTTATTCCTGGCTCCCTTCCCCCCTCCCCCACCGGTTACTCCTGACTCCAACCCCACCCGTTACTCCTGACTCCCTCCACCCACCCGTTACTCCTGACTCCGCCCCCCAACCGTTACTCCTGACTCCCTCCACCCACCCGTTACTCCTGACTCCGCCCAACCCCCCACCAGTTACTCTTGACTCCCTCCACCCACCAGTTCTCCTGACTCCGCCCCCCCCCCCACCAGTCACTCTTGACTCCCTCCACCCACCCGTTACTCCTGACTCCCTCCCTCACCCGTTACTCTTGATTCCCTCCACCCACCCGTTACACCTGACTCCGCCCCTCACCAGTTACTCTTGACTCCCTCCACCCACCCGTTACTCCTGACTCCGCCACCACCTGTTACTCATGACTCCTTCCACGCACCTGTTACTCCTGACTCCGCCTCCACCTGTTACTCCTGACTCCTTCCACCCACCCGTTAAACCTGACTCCGCCCCCCACCAGTTACTCTTGACTCCTTCCATCCACCCGTTACACCTGACTCCGCCCCCCACCAGTTACTCTTGACTCCTTCCATCCACCCGTTACTCCTGACTCCCTCCCTCACGTTACTCCAGACTCCGCCACCACCTGTTACTCATGACTCCTTCCACGCACCTGTTACTCATGACTCCCTCCACCAACAGTTATTCCTGACTCCCTCCACCCACCCGTTACTCCTGAGTCCGCCACCACCTGTTACTCATGACTCCTTCCACGCACCTGTTACTCATGACTCCCTCCACCCAACCGTTACTCCTGACTCCCTCCACCCACCCGTTACTCCTGAGTCCGCCACCACCTGTTACTCATGACTCCTTCCACGCACCTGTTACTCATGACTCCCTCCACCCAACCGTTACTCTTGACTCCTTCCATCCACCCGTTACACCTGACTCCGCCCCCCACCAGTTACTCTTGACTCCTTCCATCCACCCGTTACTCCTGACTCCCTCCCTCACTTGTTACTCCAGACTCCGCCACCACCTGTTACTCATGACTCCTTCCACGCACCCGTTACTCATGACTCCCTCCACGCAACAGTTATTCCTGACTCCCTCCACCCACCCGTTACTCCTGAGTCCGCCACCACCTGTTACTCATGACTCCTTCCACGCACCTGTTACTCATGACTCCCTCCACCCAACCGTTACTCCTGACTCCCTCCACCCACCCGTTACTCCTGAGTCCGCCACCACCTGTTACTCGTGACTCCTTCCACGCACCTGTTACTCATGACTCCCTCCACCCAACCGTTACTCCTGACTCCCTCCACCCACCCGTTACTCCTGAGTCCGCCACCACCTGTTACTCATGACTCCTTCCACGCACCTGTTACTCCTGACTCCTTCCACGCGCCTGTTACTCATGACTCCCTCCACCCACCCGTTACTCTTGACTCCCTCCACCCATCCGTTACTCCTGACTCCCTCCAACGACCCGTTACTCCTGATTCTTCCCCCACCTGTTACTCCTGACTCCCTCCACACTCAGTTACTTCTGACCCCCCCCCCCCTCAAAAAGGAGATAACCTGGACATGTCGTTGTACTGCAGGGAGCAAGCGTCGAAAGGGAAGACCGTGAACACACAGCAAGACTTCTGGTTCCTGACGGACCCGGACCAGTTCATCTACCTCTGTCGCGCCAAGAACGTGGAGTGGCAGCTGCTGAAGACGCCTTGGTCCATGGACAAGTTTGTCAACGTGCCCCACTTCTCGCCCAACTACTTCCACTCCGGCTTCAAGCTCACATCGCAGGAGGCAGCCATTCTGCGGTCAGAGAAGGGTAAGTAAGAAGGTCGGCACAGATGATCGGACAGAGAGAGAGAGAGAGAGAGAGAGAGAGAGAGAGAGAGAGAGAGAGAGAGAGAGAGAGAGAGAGAGAGAGGACGGCTACACGCTGCGACACACGTGAGACTTTTTTTTTCTCTCTCGTTTTCGTCTCATCTTCTTGTCTCCCGCCCTCCCCCCCCCCCCACCCCCACCCCCATCAGCTTCTCACTCTCACCAACCCTCTCCGTCTCTCATCTCTCCCTCTCCTCCTGTTCCTCTCTTCGTCTCCCCTCTCTCCCTCTCTCTCCTGTCCTCCGTGTCCGCCATCTCTCTCCTCTCTCCCTTTGCCCCTGTCCCTCCCCCCTCTCTCTGTATCTGTCTCCTCTCTCCCTCTCCCCCCTGCCCTCCCTCTCTCTCCGTTTCCCCTCTCTCCTTCTTCCCCCCTTCCCTGTCCGTCCCCTCGCTCCGTCTCCCATGTCCCCCTCTCTCCCCCTCTCCCTCTCCTCCTGTTCCCCTCTCTCTCCCTCTCCTACTGCCCCCCTCTCTCCCTCTCCCCTGCCCCCCCCCTTTCCCTCTCCCCTGTCCCCACTCTATCTCCCTCTCCCTCTGTCCCTCCTCTCTCTCCCTCTCCCCTCTCTCCCTCTCCCCTGTCCTCCCTCTCTCTGCCTCTCCTCTCTCTCCCTCTCCCTCTGTCCCTCCTCTCTCTCTCTTCCCTCTCTCCCTCTCCCCTGTCCTCCCTCTCTCTCCCTCTCCTACTGTCCCCCTCTCCCCCTGCCCCCCTTTCCCTCTCCCCCTGTCCCCTCTCTATCTCCCTCTCCCTCTGTCCCTCCTTTCTCTCCCTCTCCCCTCTCTCCTCTCTCCCTCTCCCCCTGTCCTCGCTCTCTCTCCCTCTCCCCTGTCCTCCCTCTCTCTCCCTCCCCTCTTTCCTCTCTCCCTCCTCCCTCTCCCTCTCCCCTCTCTCCCTCTCCCCTTGTCCTCCCTCTCTCTCCCTCTCCTCTCTCTCCCTCTCCCCTGTCCTACCTCTCTCTCCCTCTCCCCTCTCTCCCTCTCCCCTGTCCTACCTCTCTCTCCCTCTCCCCTCTCTCCCTCTCCCCCTGTCCTCCCTCTCTCTCCCTCTCCTCTCTCTCCCTCTCCCCCTGTCCTCCCTCTCTCTCCCTCTCCCTCTTTCTCTGTTACTCCTCTCTCTCCCTTTCCGCTCTCTCCCCTTGCGCCTTCTGAAAGATAGGCCATGTTTAAAATTTCTACACCTGTCACAACAGGTAAATGCGACATCACCTTCCAGCACTCGGAAACCGTGGACGCAGAGCTGGACTACACGTTGCTGTTTGACGAAGAGAACTCCAAAGAAAAGATCCCGCAGTCGTTGCAGCTAGAGAAGTACGTCATCCAATATGGCAACCAGAAGGAAAAAACCCTGCGCGTGCGTTTCCCCGTGCACGGCATCTACAAGGTGAAGGTCACAGGAAGTGGCCACTTTAGGAGCTTGCTAGCGTCGTTCAGACTCGTGTGTGACAAGGTGATGAAAGACGTGCAGCCTTACCCCATCAACCCCAAGATCGGGTTCGGCTACAACAAGCTGGCCCAGGACGTTGGACTGACCAAACCATCCCAAGTCAAAGGCATCATAGTCGTCCGCCAAGGGGAGATCGTCAAGTTCCAGTTCCACTGCAAAGCGAAGCTGGAGTTGCAGACCCTGCTTGTGCACAAGGACAAGGGCGCCGAGGAACTGGCTTCCTACGTCACGCAGGACCGCTCCGGCGATGACGTCACCATCACCGTCACCGTGCCTGAGCATGCGCAGAACCCGGAGTACGCGCTGCAGGTGAACGCTCGACAGGCGGGGTCCAGCGGTGGCTATGACAACGTGCTGAACTACCTGCTGACTCACGGAAGGGACGAGGGGACAAGCAGGACTGCAGTAAGTGCGGACAGTTTGCAGTGATTCTGTTTAAAAGAAATAATATTTTTTTTCATTTTTTTTTTCATTTTGTCTTTTTTGTCTTCCTTTTTCTTCTTTTTCTTTCTTGTTTTGGCCAATCACATCACTTTGGGTCTATTATTCTTTTGTTCTGTTATCTCTTTCATGTCTCTGTCTGTCTGTCTGTCTGTTTGTTTGTCTCTCAGTCTGTTTCTCTACCTGTCTCTGTCTCTCTCTGTCTCTCTGTCTCTGTCTCCCTCTCTGCCTTTGTCTGTCTGTCTGTCTGTCTCTCTCTGTCTCTCCCGCCCTGTGTGTGTGTGTGTGTGTGTGTGTGTGTGTGTGTGGTGTGTGTGTGTGTGTGTGTGTGTGTGTGTGTGTGTGTGTGTGTGTGTGCCTGCGTGTGAAGGTACAACCATAGGACGTCACACAAAACCATTGCCAAAGTGACGTGCAAGCGTGTGCTTCTTGCAACACAGGCAAAACGATGACACAGGCCTACTTTGGTCATTGCAGTACCAGTGCTGTGCACTTCTTGTTGAACGTTCGATGACCTCAACAACCTCCTCTCCCCCTCCACCAACCTCCTCTGCAACATAAAATATGTCATCTACCAAGGTTGTGGTTTATGGACCTCTTGTGACTTTGTCCCTCACCTCACAATTAATGAAATGTAATAATGAACACTTGTCGAACGCCTCAAGTAAGTAAACATGATGCTTAACGTCCACAGAAACCACATGGCTTATTAGGGACGGGGAGGAGAGGAAGGGGGTACAGAGGTGAGGGAAGAGGGAATTGTATATACCTATCGCTACACTGTCACCACCGGAATGACTCATGCATTAAGATGGGCAGCGATGAGAGCCATTTTAATGTTTCAATAACTGTGATGGACAAAGTCACAAGACAGTGTCCAGAGACCACAATTTTTGAAGAGAAGGGGGAACCGAAGCGGATTCGAACCGAGGTCCCTCTGCTTACCAGCCTAACTAATGCCTTACCGCTAGGTTGGCCTACCGGCTCACAGAGAGAGAGAGACCGCCTCAGCTCGAGATGAACCTTTTAAAAGCTCGATCTCCACAATGCCATAAGATGACTTATACTGGCTCTCATCTTAATGCAGCAGTCATTCTGGTGATAATTAAAGTAAGTAAACATTTTGCTCTACGTCCACAGAAGCGAGGTTGCTTACTAGGGACGGGGACAAGTGGAGCGGGAGGGGGGAAGGGGATTCTGGTGATGACAATGTGGCATTAGATATAACCTCCCTCTTCCCCCACCTGCTGGGATCTCGGTCGTCACCATAATTCTTTGGAAAAACTCGGCGTTAAACAAATCGAAGGAACGAAGGAATCTGCTCAGAACCAACCTCTGTACTCAGAGCAGAGGCGACGACAAGGTGTGAGCAACATCCCCTCCCCACTCCCCCAACCTCCTTCTCCTTGAAATTAAAAAAAAAAAGATCATCTGCCTATGATGCTCAGTAGTGACCAACGTTTGTATTTAGAACACGGACGACGAAAAGTTGCGAGCAACATCCGCTTCCCCCTCCCCCCAGCATCCATCTCTTTAAAAAGCACAACAAAACAATACCATCTGCCTATGGTGATCTCTAGTGAACACCCTCTTTCTCTTTAAAAAAACAAAACAAAACAGTGTCATCTGCCTATGGTGATCTCTAGTGACCAACCTCCTTCTCTTTAAAAACAAAACAAAACAGAACAATCTGCCTATGGTGACCACCCTCCTTCTCTTTAAAAAACAAAACAATATCAACTGCCTGTTGTGATCTCTAGTGACCAACCTCCTCTTAAAAAAACAACAACAACAAAAAACAAAAAACAAATATCTGCCTATGGTGATCTCTAGTGACCAACCTTCTTCTCTTTAAAAAACAAAACAAAACAGTGTCATCAGCCTATGGTAATCTCTAGTGACCAACGTGCGTGTGCAGACCACGGACGACGAAAAGATACGAGCAGAGCTGGTGGACGCCACGGAGAGCAGAGACATTGAGAGGCTGGAGAAGGCCATCAGGGCTTTTGAACACGCCCAGCTGCCCGACAACGGGGACCTCTCGCGCGCCAGGCGCCGTCTCCTCTCTCTGCACGAGCAAGGTGAGTCCGAGGCAACCTGCTAGCATGGTGTGAGGCGCGTTCTCTCTCTGCACGAGCAAGGTGAGACCGAGGCAACCTGCTAGCATGGTGTGAGGCGCGTTCTCTGCACGAGCAAGGTGAGACCGAGGCAACCTGCTAGCATGGTGTGAGGCGCGTTTCTGCACGAGCAAGGTGAGACCGAGGCAACCTGCTAGCATGGTGTGAGGCGCGTTCTCTCTCTGCACGAGCAAGGTGAGACCGAGGCAACCTGCTAGCATGGTGTGAGGCGCGTTCTCTCTTTGCACGAGCAAGGTGAGACCGAGGCAACCTGCTAGCATGGTGTGAGGCGCGTTCTCTGCACGAGCAAGGTGAGACCGAGGCAACCTGCTAGTATGGTGTGAGGCGCGTTCTCTGCACGAGCAAGGTGAGTCCGAGGCAACCTGCTAGCATGGTGTGAGGCGCGTTTTCTGCACGAGCAAGGTGAGTCCGAGGCAACCTGCTAGCCTAGTGTGAGGCGCGCTCTCTCTCTACACGAGCAAGGTGAGACCGAGGCACCTGCTAGCATGGTGTGAGGCGAGTTCTCTCTCTGCACGAGCAAGGTGAGTCCGAGGCAACCTGCTAGCCTAGTGTGAGGCGCGCTCTCTCTCTACACGAGCAAGGTGAGACCGAGGCAACCTGCTAACCTAGTGTGAGGCGAGTTCTCTCTCTGCACCAGCAAGGTGAGACCGAGGCAACCTACTAGCATAGTGTGAGGCGCGTTCTCTGCACGAGCAAGATGGCAACCTGCTAGCCTAGTCTGAGGCGCGTTCTCCTCTCTCTGCACGAGCAAGGTGAGACCTAGATCGAAACAACATGCTAGCATTGTCTGACTCTGTCACCATCGTATTCTAAACGAGGCAGGTGTCGTACCCCCCGTGTGTGTACTCATGCATTGGGTGTTATGTTATGTTCGAGAAATTCGAGAATTATCACTGTAATTATATTTGTGTTCGCATCATCATGGTTATATTTCCTCGGGGCAAAATAACGTTCATCTGTTCGAGGCCCCTGTGAGATGTGTGTGTGTGTGTGTGGGGGGGGGGGGGGGGGGGGGGGGGGGGGGGGGGGGGGGTTTCGTTTTTCCATGGAACAAAATCACACTAAAAGGTGTGTGTGTGCGTGTGTTTATTTGTCTGTCTGTCTGTCTCCAGCACTCCAGTCAGCCATCAAAGAACGTGACCTCGAAACCCTAGAGGCCGCCATTAAGGCAGCGAAGACATCCAGCATGGCCCCAGAACTTCACGAAGGCGAAAGCTTGCCAGAGGCCGAGTCATTGCGGAGCTTGTTGCAGCGCCTGAAGCGGTACCTGCACAAGATCTTGGAGATGAAGCAAACCACGGTGTCGGAGATACACAGCTACAAGCGGCCCCGACCCCTCGTCCACACTGTGATGAAGGCCACGTACCTTCTGCTGGGCGAGAGAGAAAAGCAGCTCCAGGTCAGTGCTCGTGGACTGACTGAGTGACGGCTGGAGCTGAGCCTTTACACTTAACCCTTTTCTCTGCCCTGACAACGTTACGTCCGTCACGCCACTGACAGCTTTTCCCAGTTTACGTATGTGGCGTCGTATGACACCCTTCTTGGGTTCCAATACCTGTCCTGTCTTGCTCTATACTGTTCTACCTTATACTGACCTACCATAGCATGTCCTGCTCTAGTCTGTCCTGCCCTAGCCTGTCCTACCCTAGCCTGTCCTGCCCTAAACTATTCTACCCTAGCTTGTCCTGTCCTCGCCTGTCCTGCCCTAGCCTGTCCTACCCTAGCCTCTGTCCTACTAGCCTGTCCTGTCCTAGCCTGTTTTGCCCTATCATGTCCTACCCTAGCCTGACCTACCCTAGCCTGCTCCTCCCTAGCCTGTCCTACCCTAGCCTGTTTGACCCTATCCTGTCCTACCCTAGCCTGCCCTGCCCTAGCCTGTCCTACCTTATCCTGTTCTGCCCTATCATGTCTTACCTTAGTCTGTCCCACCCTAGTCTGTCCTACCCTAGCCTGTCTTACCCTAGCCTGTCATACTCTGGCCTGTTCTGCCCTAGCCTGTCCGGACCTAGCCTGTCCGGACCTAGCCTGTTCTGCCCTAGCCTGTCCTACCTAGCCTGTCCTACCCTAACCTGTCCTACCTAAGCTTGTTCTACCCTAGCCTATCCTACCCTAGCCTGTCCTAATCTAGCATGTCCTACCCTAGCCTGTCGAACGTGACGGTGATTGTGTGTGTTCGTGGGTGCTCTCCCCCTATCTTAGACCTGGACCTTATATCATTAACCAGTTGCTCACTTGACAAAAGCTCTTCCTAATTTTACATATTTGAGCTGGAAAAGGAGGGACGGTGGACAGCGCAACATCCTTACCCGTTTTGGGGATTATTTTGTTTTGGGATTTGTATCAGTTTTCAAAGTTACACTGCAACCCTTGTGTATGTGTGTGTGTGTGTGTGTGGGGTGGGTGTGGGTGTGGGTGTTTATGTGTGTGTACGTGTATGCGTTTCTCTGTGTGTGTGTGTGTGCGCGTGTTTTTTGTGTGCGTGTATATGTGTGTGTGTACCTGTGTGTGCGTGTGTATGTATACCTGTGTGTGTATGTGTGTGTATGTGTGTGTGTGTGTGTGTGTGTGTGTGTGTGCGTGCGTGCGTGCGTGCGTGCGTGCGTGCGTGCGTGCGTGCGTGTATGTGTGTGTGTACATGTCTGTGGTTTGCCCGACAGCGATGGGAGTACATCCAGGCGCTGCTCCGGAGACAGGGTCGCGACAGCATCATCCGGCGTATCAAGGAATTTGACGTGGTGCACACGAAAGCGTCCAGCATGAACAAGGCGGAAGCCCACCTGCAGCTGTACAACGAGAAGACGGTCAGACAGACCTCAGCCGGCGCCGGTACCTTCTATGTCTGGGTTCGTACAGGCTTCCGACTTGGGCTGTCAGTTTGGCTGGTTGGCTTGTTCGCCAGTCCATTATCAAAGACGCTAACTCGATGATGTATGGACACATGACAAAACATGGCATTGTTTCCCAGTTTCACCCCCCACCCCGGCCAGAAAAACACTCACACAAAAGCACCAACCAACCACTACCACCACCACCAAAAGACAACTAGAATAACAAAAGCCAACAAAAGCCAACACAGCAAACACACACACACAACACACACACACACACACACACACACACACACACACACACACACACACACACACACACACACACACACACACACACACACACCACACACACACACACACACACACACACACACACACAACACACACACACACACACACACACACACACACACACACACACACACACAACCACACACACACACACACACACACAAACACACAACACACACACACACACACACACACACACACACCACACACACACACACACACACACACACACACACAAAGAAGAAGAGAGAGAGAGAGAGAGGAGAGAGAGAGAGAGAGAGAGACGAGAGAGAGAGAAGAGAGAGAGAGAGAGAGAGAAGACAGAAGAGAGACAGACAGAACAGACGACAGCAGACAGAAGAGAGAGGACGATGGACTGAAATTTATTCAAGATGTAGAGTCCAGCAAACCTGGACAGCGAGAGAGAAGAAGAGACAGAGAAGAGAGACGAGAGAGAGAGAGAGAGAGAGAGAGAGAGAAGAGAAGACAGACGACAGACAGACAGACAGACAGACAGAAGAAGAGAACGGGGAGGGTGAGTGGGAGAAGTGGGGGGGGGGGGAACAAAACCTGTTATCACCTACTGGGCGGATTAGTTAGATATAGTAGTATAGTTAAGCAATGAGATAGTCGGTTAAAGCTTTACGACTCACAATGGTACTTCACGCGACAAACTCATTTCAAAGATTTACCTCGAGAAGTCACTGATCAAACACAAATTCCAGCACCGTTTACACCACCCGTTAAGTCTGACTCTGTGAAAGAATGATTAGACATACTTCACGCCACTTGGAAGTGAGCCCCCCACCCACCCCCACCCCAACCCCACTTTTTTTCCCACGGCCACGGGTGTCAACTGTGTGTATGTCTTGTCTATTGACCGTTGCTAAGGAGTGAGTTGACCGAAAAAGGGCCAACAGTAAATCGTCCTAGTCGTTGCGGGAAGTGAGAATTTTTTTGCTTTCAATCTGTCACGACCGCGTTGGCAGCTACAGGCCCTTGAAGCCCTTTGTAAAGTTCTAAATGATTTACACAGGAACGGTTAAACTGATTGATCTCGCCCCAGGAGACAGCAACAGCACACGCCAGGATGACACACAGAAACAAGTGTGTTCTTCTCTTATGGTTCTTACTAGAAGTAAGTAAACATGGTGCTTAACGTCCACAGAAAACGTACGGCTTATTAGGGACGGGGTTATGGAGGTGGGTGGGGGAGAGAGAGACTGTTATACCTATCGCTACACTGTCACCACCAGAATGGCTCCTGCATTAAGATGGGCAGTGATGAGAGCCATTTTAATGTTTCATTAATTGTGAGTGACAAAATCACAAGACAGTGTCCAGAGACCACAACTTTTTGAAGAGAAAGGAGAGCCGACGCGGATTCGAACCGAGGTCCCTCTGTTTACCAGCCTAACGCCTTACCGCTAGGCCAAACTGGCTCACTCTTAATATAACCTCAGCAGTCTCTTATAAAGAAATTCTAAGAGGCGGGAGGGGGGTTAGGGGGAGGTAGAGGGGGGTTGAATGAAAGGATTAAGAAAAACAAATTGACAACAGAAGGGGGGCGGGGTGATTTTTAAGAAAATTGACAACAGAAAGGGGGCGGGGGGGGGGGGGGGGGGGGGGGCGTTGATTTTTGCGTCCGCAGCTTACCTACTCCACAGTGGGGCTCAGACAGATTTTGTCCAGGAAGGAGAAGAGGTTAAAACAACTTTCAAATCCTGAACTTTGTTTTAAAATGTCCCCTTGATTTAAACTGCAATCACAAAACGAAATTCATGCATGACGAACAGCGGGACTGGAGTTTACAAAAGACCGCAAAGTATTCTAGCTCGGTTGTAATGTAACGTAAATGAGTATGTATAAGGCGCATACACCTAACGTGAACCCGAAGAGGACAATACAGAAACAATAGTGTCGACAAAAGATGTTCAGAACCAAGAGCGCATTGACGTCGTCCTACTAAATTATATAAACAATCACACTACAACACTTAATTCAAAGTTTTTTAAATCACTTCCAACACAAACACGCGCACAGGCATAGACACACACACATATATACACACACGCACGCACGCACGCACGCACAAACTCACAAACGCACGCACAAAAGCACAAACGCACAAACGCATGCACAAACGCACGCACACACACGCATACTGCGGCCGGTATGTTTTGTTGTTGTTTTCCGATCGGGCCTAGCAGCGTCACTCATAAAACTCGTTTTCGAATTTAGCTATAGAACAAGGCACATTCAAAAGCGAACTCTTGAATGTGAAACTATTATTGTATCTGCTCTGCTTGTTAACCACAACGTGTTTTCACTGAGAAGGCTGTCGGGTTCAGCTGACCCTGTGAGGTTGACGGAACATTAAAATGCAAAAACTAGCTACTCAGAACTACAGTTCCTTTAAATAGAGACCAGACTACATCTACGACTGCATGACCACCTACATTCAAACACATACAGCGAACACCGTTCCCTGACTACGCCGATCCGCTGTAAATCTGTCAGAATAAATCTTACAGTGGCCCATCTTGTGGTACTATGTATTCAACAATTGAAAACTGAAAAAAACGAAAGAAAAAACAAACACGTGAACCAAAGAGTGGAGACCCAACAGTACGCCGGGTTTCCAGTCAAGGCGAGCACTGACAAGGCCTTTGCTGATTTATTGTGACGACGTCGACCGGGAGAGATCGTCGTTTGAAGTGTGATTTCGAGAAGCTTCAAACGTGCTGCGTGGAGCATTTAGACAGTATATTGTGGTTGTAAGATCAGACTAAAAGCAATGAACCTTTCATTAAGCGTGCGTGTTCTCTGATACACTGAGAACGGTCACTCTTGTTTCATGGACTCAGGGGCGGTGCGTCCGACGGTGTAGATGTGTGTGTGCGTGCGTGCGTGCGTGCGTGCGTGCGTGCGTGCGTGCGTGCGCGCGGACGTGTGTGTGCGAGTGGTGAATAGGAAAGCTGCAATCTTTGTGAGCTGCATGAAGGAACCAAATAATTTCCACGTGTTTATTTATGTTTCAGAGTTCGAACATCATCCATGAAGGGAAGAGAAATGAGAAGGAAAGGACATGACGTTGAACCAGCTCTACTCCTAGTTTCAGTTCCAACCTTAATGTTTCTTTTTTCAACTACTATGTTCAATGACTCCATCCGAAACTTTTTTCCCCACCTTTATTTTTAATACCAGAGAAGAACTTTCCATTTATACAAAGTCTCAGGCAAAACCAAATTCTGTTTTATGGTTTTGGAATTTTGGGTACTGCGTTCTGGATCTAACAGAAAAATGAGTTGTTTTCTCAAAATTATATTAAAAATTATATTTATTATTACATTGTAATATTATTCTCAATATTTCACAGTATAAATATAATGTACGAATTAAGTTAATCCGATAAGCTGTTCATATGCGACAATAGTTGTCTCCCCCTCCCCCCTTCCCGCCGACTCCTTGGCAACAACAGCAAACAAACAAAAAAACGAAAACACACTTGTTTTTAAATGCCGCGTTCCTGAAAGCTATTACTGCACATTGTATAAGATGAGAGACCATCATCAACATCATAATTATGTCAACAACAAAAAAGAAGAAGAAAAAAGGGAACATTTCATCTTGGGGTATGTCTTCATCGCTCATGCAGACAATTGTTTCGACTCGCATTTAGTGCTGTGCAGCTTTAAATCAGTATATGATGCATTAACTCAGGCCTCATAACGGTTATGCCACTTCCCCCGTAGGCCTACGTCTAGTGGCGGTTGAGTCAGTTCCACTAGACCCGTGCATAATTTGTGACTTTTGTCCTTAAGTCATGATTGTGGCATGGTACTGTTAACATTCTCCTTAGACTCGTACTTCACCAGCAGGCTGCATTCGACTAATCATAGTCTCGCCACGTGTTTGTTTTACAATGACAGCTAGTAGTATCATTCATTAATCAGTTTTTCAATACTTTATTGATCCTTAAAAGGAAATTCGGTTGTGCGCTTTCTAGTTTAAGGTAATGACAAATAGTAGAACAAAAGTAAATATATATACAGTTTCGCTTACGATTGTACCCGTCACGTTCACACTAATGCCTGTCACATGCTTAATTTAAGTAAAATCAACAAACAAACAAACGCTGAAAAACCCAGCAAACACACACACACGCACGCACGCACGCACGCACGCACGCACGCACGCACGCACGCACGCACGCACGCACGCACGCACACACACACACACACACACACACACACACACACACACACACGCACTCATGCCTTCCTCGCAAACACATCCGTAATATTTATGAGCAAACTTTAAGAAGAATGAAAGCGTGCAAGACACTTTCAGTCACAGCAATCTTCGCTGACTCAAACAATTTGGCGTCGTCTGCAACAACCATCTTGAATGCGCCTTTGAGTTTGTTTTGATGAACAATTTTGTATCAATATTGTGATGCTTTTATCCGAAGGGATAAAGATATCTGTGATATTGGATTTATGTTGTTGTTGTTGAGATGAATCGATTTTTTCTGCTATTGTTTCACGACACACATAATTAATATACACTTGGTGCCTTCTCTGTTCATATATATTCAAATCATTTTCGTCCAGTCATACCGCCCATCTCTAAAAGTTTATGTTCTCAAAGTGCGCAACTTAAGTTAAATTCTGCTTGAAATTAGATGTGGTTTCATGCTGCTAACGAAGACTGTTCAAAACGTGACATCTGGCAATGAGCCTCAAAGTATACCTGGGCAGGAATTAAACTTTAAAGTCAGCTCATTGTTACTGCTTAATTTATTGTGCAAATAATTGCCCCAGTATTCGTATTTACATTGACCGTACAAAAGCAACGTGTTGTCCTTTTGATATGTATGGGCCTACAGTGGATTTTCTCTCTCAAAGGTTTGAAGTGCAGCAGAAAGACGGACGCAAAGAGTATATATTTATACACATGTATTTGCCGTGCTCATGAGCTTCAGTGTCTTCGTGTGAGAAACAAACCTACGTTGTGATAGACGTTAAGGTTTTGATTAAGTCATCCGACTCTTCCCGGCACAGAGTAATCGACCCTTCCACTCCCCACCCCGGCCGATGGATGTAAAGCGACTTGTGTGTGTGTGTGTGTGTGTGTGTGTGTGTGTGTGTGTGTGTGGGTGTGTGTGTGTGTGTGTGTGTGTATCTGTGTGTGTGTGTGTGTGTGTGTGTGTGTGTGGTGTGTGTGTGTGTGTGTGTGTTGTGTGGTGTGGTGTGTGTGTGTGTGTGTGTGTGTGTGTTGTGTGTGTGTGTGTGTGTGTGTGTGTGTTCTGTGTGTGTGTGTGTGTGTGTGTGTGTGTGTGTGTGTGTGTGTGTGTGTGTGTGTGTGTGTGTGTGTATGTGTGTGTGTGGTGGTGTGTGTGTGTTGTGTGTGTGTGTGTGTGTGTGTGTGTGTGTGTGTGTGTGTGCTGTGAAGAGCTTGTGTGTGTCCTGCAAGAGAGAGTGTGAATATGCCGTGCAGTTTTTTGTGTGTGTGACGACACGTGCGTGTGCGTGCTTGTGTGTGTTTCAAATCAAAACTATGACAAGCTACATCTCTCTATATATATAACAGTATAGCTAAGATATATAATACAATTATGTAGGCCTATATAAAAAATGTACACACATTGTTGAGTTTTACACTGACTCGGCGATGATCGATTCAGTCCTATCTGTTCGGGAGTTGACTGCTAAAAGCTAAATGTTCACTTTTCAGTCGTGACAGCCCCTTTATTTCTGTCGCATACCTCTCTGTTTCTTTGTATAACACAGACACAGCCAACTTTGGCATTGAATGGATTGTATAATGATTTACTTTTATTTATTTTCTCCTGCCGTCTATTCAAACCTTAGCTGACACCTGCATACCACATGTTTTTGTCTCAGCTTTTATTTTTCACTGTTGTCTGTTCAAATCCTGTGTCGACACCTATTTACCTCAGTTTAAGCTGAACCTCGGCTTTTTTTCCCTTTTTATTTTTATATATATTTTTTAATATATTTTTTTAACCTTGCTGCTATTTTTCTGCATTCTTTCTTTGTCCTTCCTGACTGAAGTGATTTCACCAGCACCTTTAGTTCTACTGGTGATACTGTACTCATAGTTTATCAGGGATTATATTGTCCGTCTTTTTGTTGGTTGCATTGTTCTATTTTGCGGCAGTTTTGTTTCCGCGGGTTTTGTTGTTTTATATCTAGAGTTCCGTCCACCCGTATCTTTAACACCGCGTAAGGTGTGATGCCAGGCCAAAACAAGCACACTCAGTGACTGACACATGTATGGATGCACGCACATATGTCTACAAATATACGCAAGCGCGCACGCACAGAAACATACAGTCATATTTTCATTTTTAATCATTTGGCGATACTAGCATAATTAACGAGCCATCCGATTGTTGAGTGACAGGCCGCGATTAACCAATCAACATACCGAGCCGACGAGACACACAACCTTGTCTTTCGATAGCCAGTTGTATCCGACACTGGTTTATAATGTTTTCCTTTCGGTGAATTCTTGCTCACCGGAAGCGGCCGTACAGGTTGACTGTTCATGAGTGAGAGAGATACTGAAACATTAAAATGGCTCTCATCGCTGCCCAGGAATCATTCTGGTGGTGTCAGTGTAGCGATAGGTATATAATCTCCCTCTCCTCCCACCTCCATGCCCCCTCACCCCCCCTTCTCCCCGTCCCTAATAAGCCTTATGGTTTCGTGGACGTTAAACACCATGTTTACTTACTTACTTACTTCCACTGAAACACGTTGGCACCGCAACACTTTTCTCGGACCTTACGACAGTGGGCAGAGCTTTCTCTTCCCTCAGTGTCGACACGTTAATTCAGTGTACAACAGCCGCATACGGAAAATCAGTTTGTTTCACTCCGTGATGATTCTACTTAAATGATTGTGTGCACTTCATGCTGATTCATTGCTTGCTTTGGATTAAATATTTCATTGTTTAATAATTTAATTTTTCCACTGATTCTGGCACTCTGTCTTCATGAAACACACTGAAACACAGACACATACAGTGGAACATAACGTTAATGCAGAAGATAGCAATATGTAAATTAGGCTGATTAGCGCTGTTCTGCTGCAGCTGTCTTTCTTCTGAGAAGCAACCCGCATCAGTATCCAATGGGCATATTTCCATTTGGGACAACTAGTAAAGTGTAAAACATAGTCGATAAACTGACACACAGCCACACACGTCATTTTTATAAATTTATTTCAGTCCGTTGAACAATAAAATGTATTTTCGTATTGCGTGCTCTCTACCTCCGCTTTTTGTTTTTGGTTGTCTGTTTCTGAATGTGTGTGTGTGTGTGTGTGTGTGTTGTGTGTGTGTGTGTGTGTGTGTGTGTGTGTGTGTGTGTGTGTGTGTGTGTGTGTGTGTGTGTGTGTGTGAATCAGTCAGTGTGACTGAGTTTGTGTATGTGAAAATTGTAAAGTTGAATTTTGTGTTACTGACAGTACGCAGACCTTCCGCCACACACACGGTCACACATACATACCACACACATGTAGATACGTGCATTTGTACACCGGCCACATGCATTTCTGAAACGATGGTTTGCCGGTGTGGATCAGGTTACATTTGTTGTTGCATCACTTCAGCTCTGGCCTGAGAAACTGAAAGGATAAATTATTTTTACACTAAATGGACGATGAAGTTTACAAAAATCGAAATTCACGAGTACATGAGTTGAATGAACTCTCCAGCTAGAACTGACTTGAACTAGAAAGGCATATTCCTGGCCTCATGCGGGTCATGCAAAGTTCTGGTCAACTCCTGGAAGGTCCTGAGATACCCGTTAGAGAGACACGCCCACATCAAGAGCAGATCACTCTGACTTCTTCACATAGGCTTCTTCACCCTGACTTCTTCCAGTGTTGTCAATGTTAGCTAAAGTCGCCCAGCTACCCTTCAAAACAACTCTTTTCAATCCATGCAGGAATTTGAGACTGCTAACAACTATGGCTAACGATTCAAACTTTTACATGAGCTTTCCAGACAATCCGATCTTCTTGCACCCATGGAATGGCAAGACAGATGTTCACTTTGCAACCGGGGAAAAATCCACAGCGTTGGCGCGTTTCGCCATTCTTTACGTCGTTGACCGGTCCCCGCCGTGTCAGGATTCTGGTGATGCTGGGATTGATACATCAAGAGACAAATTATATGTCCGATCGTGTCTTGTGATTCAAGATCTCTTCAGGCGGCTGCTTGAACAAGAGGAACTATCGTCGAGCTATACCGAAATCGTACTTGGCGCCAGGACATTTTCAAGTAGGGCAACTATGAGGAGACAACTCTATGTGCTCAACATAGCAGACGACACACTGAAAACGGTGGACGAATGTATTCGACTGCAAGCACAAAAGCTTGAATGTGCAGTCTCGGTGTACGAAAAAGACACAAAGCTGTCGGATTCATCGATTCTTTGGAGATTACGAGACTATGATGCCAATGGAACGACTACAGAGGGGCCAGTTCCAGACGTGTTGGAAGAATCTGATCGAACTCCAGACGCACCATCTCCAATTTTCCAGGAGAGATGTTTCAGCCCTGTGTTCCACGATTACGAGAGGGCCATGAAGGTTCTTGGAATGGTGTGTATCTGGGTTTGTGTGTGTGACTTTAGCGTCTTATGTGATTTGACTGTGCGTGGGTGCATGCGTGGGTGCGTGCGTGCGTGCATGTGCGTGTGCGTACGTATGTGTGTGTGTGTGTGTGTGTGTGTGTAGTTGCCAACTGAACGTAGTGCGCGCGCACACACACAAACACACACACACACACACACACACACACACACACACACACACACACACACACACACACACATTATCCTACACAGACATAGAATACTATTCTATGTCTGTGATTCTTGTACCATTTGAAGACTGTGATTGTGAACCAGCAGGGCTAAAAGTTGATATTGCTGTGTGTGTGTGTGTGTGTGTGTGTGTGTGTGTGTGTGTGTGTGTGTGTGTGTGAACTGTAAAGTGTAATGCTATCAATGTTTAACTGTTGTAATCATGTGCAGTGCCTGGATTGTGCTGAAGTCCGGCAGCTGTGTGATATAGCGGCGCAAGAACTTTCTGAGCCACGTAGTCTGTCACAACTGGAATCCATGATGAAACAGCCTCTGGTGGTGGTGGAGGGGATGGATGCCACAGGTAATATAACTTGAAATCATCTCGGGTAAAGCTCAGTCAATAAATATTAGTGTTGTCAATAGGGATGCCTTGTGTATTATTATTATATAATAATATATGCTTCATGCTATACCCCCCCCCCCCCCCCCCACACACACACACACACTGATAATAATTAGTAATAATATTGGTATATATCATATGCCCTGATAAAACCTCTTTTAAAAAAAAACATGACTGGAGCAGGGTAAGTAAGTAACTGGGTGTTTTACGCCCTGTCAACCATTACGTTGGGGCAGGCATGCGCAACAATGTTTTATACAATGGAAGCAAAGTGGTGTTAGTTTCAGTTCAAATGTGTACCATATTTACTGATGATGCCTTACAGTTACACTACAATTTTGATTATATCTTTTAGTTTATGTGTTCATGGCATCAAACTTCACAGAGAAAAAACCAGTCACATACACACACAAATACACACCTTACACACACACACACACATAGACAGAGACCCACCCACCCACATACACACACACACACCACACACACACACACACACACACACGCAGTCATACACATGCACATAGTCACACACAAACACATACACACACACATGCGCATGCATGCACACACACACACACACACATACACACATTTTATTTTTACATGCACATACAGACATTTGGGAACATGAAAATACACACACACACACACACACACACATATATATATATATATATATATATATATATATATATATATATATATATATATATATATATATATATACATATACTTGAAAGTTGAATACATCACATGAAATGTAACTTTTGTAAGGCATTAAGGATAAAGTAAACAATAAAGAAAGTCCCTAGAGATTTTTCACTCCGTTGTGCACTGATGGAAATGATAATAATACACTTCACCATTTCTTCCATTAAATTTAAAGGAACTATGCCACTTTGCCAAGTATTGGCACTGTGTGTTTTTCCCCTCATCCCCAGCAATTTATCACCCAGCATTTTCACAGGTGCTTGCTTTGTTGCAGGAAAGACAACTCTGACACAGTGCCTACAGGAGAGGATGAAGGCAGCACGGTACAGCACCCCACCTCCTTGTCTGATGCCGCTGCGCCGCTTCTTTGACAAGCTGCCGGAGATCGTGAGGAGAGCATACTACAGCCTTGGAAACTACATTGTAGCTCAGCAGATTGCTACGGAATGCCAGACCAGAGCAGTTGTCATGGATAGGTGATTAGTTTTATCTTTCAAGCAAAGTCTGTGTGCTTAGTCATATTCTGCTGCTTGTTTCACTGCAGTTGTGGTTTTGACATGTGTTAAATAATCAGTGTTTGTGTAGTCTTTGTTTTTGTTCTTTTTTTGTTTTGTTTTGTTTTGTTTTGTTGTTGTTTTTAATAAAGAGAATTCTGAATTGTACTTTTGATGTTCTTTTGAATATTGTTTGATGAAAATAATGCCATGAATTAAAATATATTGAATGGCAGGTCACAGTACTCTGCACTGAATGTTCCAAGGAAGCACACAGTACTAACTACTGTGCATTGAATGATTCATGGAGATACATGGTACTGTGCATTTAATGTTCCATGGAGGTACACAGTACTATGCATTGAATTTTCCATGGGTCCAGTGGGACAAGACAGGTAGTCTTTCTCCAGATAGGGCAGATTAAAAAACAACAGCATTGTTCTGGCTTCTGAATTTTCAACTGTGGTTTTGGTGATATGACAAGCTTGCATACTGATTACTTATCAGGTACTGGCACAGTACAGCAGCTTACGGCATAGCCAACGAGACAAGTCTGGAAGATCTGCCCCTACCTGGTCACCACAACTACTTCTGGCCGACAGATCTGCTCAAGCCAACTGCTGTCATTTTCCTGACAGTCACTGAGGAGGTACGACGAGAACGGCTGCAGAATCGCAGCGACAGCGGCATCACTTTTGAGGAACGGAGTTTAAACAGGGATCGGCTGTTCCGAAAGAGGTACTTATTAGAGATTTGCATCAAAGCTATAATATATATATATATATAATACTGTGTATATTTGAGCAGATCAAAACACACAAAAGGTTAAAATTGTTTAGACTGAAGTGTAAAAAAAGATGTGCAAGTAACTGATTGTAGAGGCATATAGTTTGGTCTGAAAGACCTTAAACAGTAAGATCAGGGAAGAAAAAAACTAAAGAGAAGTAAGGCCTACCTACTACAATCATAATGGGCCTGTTGGGTGCATCAGTACCTCCCAAAGCTGCGTCAGATTTTTCCCTCCCCAAAGTTAAGCAGAGAACAGAGGGGTTAAGTTAGTTAAAACTGAACTGAATGCTTTTTAACATGCAACACAACTGGGTCCCAAGCTGTGTGGTTAGGTACTGGTAATCTATCACAAACATCTAAGGAGGGTTTTAGTTTACTCTGCCTGAAACAGGGTTAAGGGAATTTTTAAGTTGTTGAGAGTCAACACTTTCGCAAACTCACAAGTGCCTGTCTTATCTTCATGTGAACAGACGCTATGTACTAGGATTGATGTGCATGTTTAACATCCCATGTCCACCTTTCAGTACATGATGGCTTAATGGCCTCTTGTGTGGAAAACACACATAGAACACGTAATACCCTTTGGCATCAGAATAATGAGACTGATGATTCAGATTACTCCCAGTAAAAATCGAACAGAGTTTGCAAATTTTCAGCAAAATTACATGGAAATGGGAGAGATAGTTATTTTACATGCAAACCATGGCAACCACAAGTAATGATAATACAGCTCATCAATATATATTTTTTTAAATCTCACACTGTGACTATGCACCCATCTTCCCGATGGTTGGCTGGGGATTAATAACCAAGTATCTATCCCTATGTATCCTGTCTTAATAAACATATGAATCATAAGGTCACAACATTAAGTATATAACCCCCCCCCCCACACACCTGCTACACACACACACACACACGCACACACACACACATACACGCACTATTACAGGGAGGGTGGGTAGGGGTCTGTCTGTCTGTCATTCTATCAGGATGCAAACACTGAAAAGGTGCAACATAAACATTAGTCAATTAACACTGGTATGTTGCAGGTTGTATGAGTCGTATCTGAGAATGCGAGACCCCGCATGTATGCCTGTGGATGCCAGTGGAAGCAAGGAGGAAGTGGTGGAGGCAGTACTGAAACAACTGGAGCAGAAAGGCATCCATCTGGCTTGACACACTCAAGCTGCATGACATCAGTTTGGCTTGACATGCTCAAGTTGCATGGCATCCATCTGGCTTGTCACGCTCAAGCTGCATGGATCCATTTGCCTTGATATGCTCAATTTGATTGGCATCCATCTGGCTTGACACACTCAAGCTGCATGGCATCCGTTTGGCTTGACATGCTCAAGTTGATTGGCATCCATCTGGCTTGACCCTGTCAAGCTGCATGGCAGAACCACACAGACAAGATGGAACCAACAGATGACTAAACAGACAGGGAGGGATACGTTGTTCTGACCACCCAGTCTATAACATTATTAGGGGTAACACTTCACACAAAGTCGCAAGATGGGAACATATGTGTGGATTTTAGTTGTGTTTGTTACAGAAGCTGTGACCATCCTAATTAGGCCATCACAGTCGACATCCCAAAAGAAAGACCAGTCAACCAGAACCACTGAGTGTCAGCTTCAGCACCAATATTATTTTGAAATTTTGTCTTACTTGATGTATAGCGCTTGGAACTCATAAAAATTACTGTTTATGCACTTTATGAAATAAATTGTTGTTAGTTGTAGTAGGAGGAGGAGAAAGAGGCAGTGTAAGGAAAGTAACTCCTCCAAAATCTTTAGATAGAGCAGTTCTTGAGGAGTGTTGCCCCTTGAGTAAATTTTCCTGACTGATCTCTCAAAGTTCGTTATTTGTTGCCCAGTTGCCCAATAAATTACTCCATCTCCGACAAAGAGAGCTTATACAGAATTTCCGAGTTTTGTTGTTGTCATTCAACAGGACTTGGGTGTGGTGCATGCTTTTTAAGCTT
The DNA here is from genome assembly GCA_018857735.1 of Alviniconcha marisindica. Classification (NCBI taxonomy): domain Eukaryota; kingdom Metazoa; phylum Mollusca; class Gastropoda; family Provannidae; genus Alviniconcha; species Alviniconcha marisindica. The sequence goes on from JABMCL010001542.1 coordinate 221,630, forward strand.
GAAAAAAGTTTTTTTTAATACTGGACTTACAACCCCCCCCCCCCCCCCCCCTCAGTTCTGAGTTGGAGTGTGAGAGTGCGTGCACACACACACACACACACACACACACACACACACACACACACACACGCACACACACACACACTCGCACAAGCACACACATGTGCACAGACACACGCACACACACACACACACACACACAAACCCCAAACACACACACACTACACTGACACACCAAAAACAAAACAAAAAAACAGGCAAGCAAAGCAGCTTGAATGATTTAATTTGGTGCAATACACCAATGGGACATGTATGAAACATACCATTTCATAGTAAAATACACACAAACACACACCCCATCACATCACACCCCATCTGTTTATAAGATGATAGGCAGGCAAAGCAACTTGAATGATTTAATTTGGTGCAATACACCAATGGGACGTGCATGAGTCATCATTTGTGAGTAAAGTAAACACACGCTCGCTGCCGCGCGCGCACACACGCATGGACCTATATAAATATATATATATATAGGTCTATGCACACACATGCGCGCGCGCACACACACACACACAGAGCTTCTTTTCATACGGTGACCATATCCAACATTCTTGTCTTATGATCTGAAACCTTTTCAGTTAAATTAACTTTCTACTTTGATTAAAGCCGTAAAACAGTCAAACTAGAGAGAGGCCTCTGAAAAGAAGGTAATTGCACTGAGCAACTTAAAAACTGACAAGTTTTTATGTATATCTTCTTTTTGTGATGCACAAGATCCGGCACCCTTCCTCCAACAGACGGATGGCGTCATAGAACGATGAATGGAGTTTGGCAAAAGATAGGCATATACCAATAACGACAAACCGAGACTGCTGTCCCGAAGAAGAAGAAGAAGAAGAAGAAAATAAGAAAATCAAACTGAAGGCGGGGAGGGGGGGGGGGGGGGGATTAGTCTAGGCTGCACAGTGGCCATACAAAGTATATCAGTTCATACTGACGATGATCTGCTTTTTTCCGCAGTAAAATGCACCCCCAACGACAAAATGTCTTCTTTTTTTTTATCCAACAGTAGGCGCCTTGCTGCCCCCCGGACATGGTAACACGTACTGAAGCTGAGCCACTCCCCCCCCCCCCCCCCCCCCCCCAATCCTGTTTTGAAGATGCACCTTTGGCGGAGTTGATGTACTTGTATTTACTCGTATACCAGGTGAGAGTTCCTGTAGGGGACTCGGGTCTTTGTCACGTTTTGTGTTCATGTGACGGCGCTAATTAGCTCCCTTTGTTGATGTAGCTCACACATTCGGTTTTTCGTCTTTGATTTTACACTGAAGTGAACTTTGAGTATGCTCGTCTATGAGTATGAGTATGCTCGCTTTTAACCATGCCTACCTCTGACCAAAACTCCAAGCACTGGGTTACGACATCTTTCCTCCAACCACTGCCATAGGTCTCGACTGAAAACTGTCAGCTAACGGACAGTTTTTCGTTGGTCCTCAAATGGCAGTAAGTTTGTAATAGCGGACAATTCAGATTATATCAGGCGTTTTTTGTTTGTTTTTGTTTTTATAACCGCCCACGTTGCTTTCGCCAACACAAATAAAACCAAAATATTTTAATCGAGACAGAACTCTTTTCTCTCTCTCTCTCTTTTTTTTTTAACTCGGGGCGGACGCGCCTCATATTTACGTGCGTGCTTGGACGCTGTGTTGCTTCCACAGTCCTATTAGTACCCAAACCTTTCGGAGGGAGGTGTCAGAGTTCAAGAGCTGTGTGAAAGTCGAGGTGGCCGTCCCTAATAAGCCTTATGGTTTCTGTGGACGTTAAGCAACATTGAAACGAGGGAGGTGACAGCGTCGGTGGACAGCTGCACGGAAAGAAAGAGTGCCCGCCCCTTCAGTGGCGTAACCAATTCTGGCAGAGTTTGGAGGACGCACGGTGCCGGAAACCGACGCTCGGAGTGTGGGTCTGCCGCGTCTGACCTACTCCTTCTTCGTCATGAAGTGCTGCTGAAGTCTGTTCATGAGTTTCAGATGCACTGGCCGAAGCACCGCGGCCACTACCTCGGCAACGGCTCTTGGACCAGTCACCGAAATATAGTTCTGGAACAGCGTGGAGGACCTTTCCCGCTTCCAGCTTATGACCCCATCGTCGTCCTTTTGTTGGGTCGTTGCTGCTGCTGTTGCTGCTTTTCTTGTTGTTGTTGCTGCTGCTGCGGCTACACCGTTGTCTTGTGAGGCGTCCGAGAAGTTGTGATGCCTCTGTGGTGCAGGGCTTTCGTCCTGGTCGCTGGGCGAGTCGCTGCTGACTAGGTTGACGGATCCGGTTCGATTTTCTGCTAATCCTGAGCAGTCCCATTTTAGCTGGACTGCAACAAACACAAACGTGAAGTCCTGAAGCGTTAGTTGTAACGTTTGTAAAAAAATATAAAAATCTGGTTTGGGTGCACGATAATGCGACTGAGACCGACGGGACGCGTCTTCAAAGGCCGCATGCATTTGTGTAGTGTACACGTGTGTGTGTGTGTGTGTGTGTGTGTGTGTGTGTGTGTGTGTGTGCGTGCGTGCGTGCGTGCGTGCGTGCGTGCGTGCGTGCGTGCGTGCGTGCGTGCGTGCGTGCGTGCGTGCGTGCGTGTGTGCGTGTGTGTGTGTGTGTAGGTGTAGGTGTAGGTGTAGGTGTAGGTGTGTGTGTGCGAGAGAGAGAGAGAGAGAGAGAGAGAGAGAGAGAGAATGAATGAATAAACTTTATTTTACGAGGGTTGTGGAGAAGACTCGAGGTCTTTTGACATCCAGCCCTCGCCCATGAGGGAAACTACTATTAACTAAGGATACAATGAGCTACAGTATGTTGAGCACATGTACATTCATACAAACCATGTCCACACCAGTAAACCGAGAAACAAGTAGATAATGAGCATACAAAAATACAAAAATAAAAAATATATATATACATATAAAAATTAGCTTGATCTGGGGTAAACATATACTGATACACGCGCGCACGCACATAAGATTAAGAACATGTTTGTCATCGAAAACTACATGCACATAGAGCACAGACACACACAATGTATGGGCTGCCTGAAGCAGCACAACACAGGTTGGAGCAGCACATGGAGATATATATATAGATCATGGTTTCACGTAACACCTAAGAGAGATAACATATGAAGCGTAAGACGCTTTTTAAACACTGAGGACTACGCTGGAAGCCTCTTGAATTCACTGGTGGCAATGAGTTCTTGAGAGCAGTTGTACCACCGAATCACAACCAGGTCTGGAGCATTGAATAAATCTATCCTTGGTATTGTGCACATTTAGCTTTCTTGATGAATTCCTCGAACTTTGATTAATCAATAATTTTGTTGATAGATAAATCGGTGCCCTACCCGATACAATTTCGTGCACAAAACGCGCTTTGTTACTTATTAACCTAGAAGATGGCGGAAGAATTTGAGCCGCTTTGTAGTCTTTATCGGTAAGGCTGGTTCGTTTTAGAAGAACAATTTTGATTGCTCGCCTGTGTAGTGACTTCAAGGGTTTTTGCAAAGAGTCACTTGCTGAGTCCCAAAGAGTTGAAGCATAATCTATACCTGACTGAATGTGTGCTTGGAAAAACGTTTTTCTGGCATGAAAGTTAAGAAAATGCTTATTTTTTGCTGATTGGTAGACTTTTTTTGGCCGTAGTTTTGCACAGGTCACGAATGTGGGGGCCCCAGGTCAGATTATTGTCTATTGTAACACCTAATACTTTGTGATCACTGACCTCAGTTATTTGTTGGTTACCAACGGAAAGGTGCGCAGATGGCGAGTGTAAGAGTGTCGCTTCTGACGCGTCGTTTGTATCATGTACTTCGTTTTTGACGGGTTGAGAGACATATGATTAAGATGTGTCCATTCAACAACATCAGAGAGACATGACTGGAGAACAGATGTTATTGTAGGTACATCCTGTCCAGAGGTGTGAATTGTCGTGTCATCTGCTAAATGTCACATTGTGCAGAAGGGATATGTAAAGGTAGGTCGTTTATATAGACGGAGAACAGGAGAGGTCCTAGGACAGATCCTTGGGGAACTCCAAATAAAACTGTCTTAAAATCCGACTGATTATCTTTCAAGGAAACCTTTTGGAGGCGGCTGTTGAGGAAGGAGCAAATCAAACTAAGGGTGCTCGCTGATAGGCCGTAGAGGGTTAGTTTTCTTAGAAGTAGGTCATGATTGATTACGTCAAAGGCTTTAGCAAAGTCAATGAACAAGGCCCCACACAATTTGTTTATGTTGATTTCGGATAGCCAGGTGTCGATCAGTTCTGTTAAGGTTGTGTGGCAGGAGTGGTTTGGTCTGAATCCTGATTGCTTTTGATAAAACAAGTCATTAACAAGAAAATGCTTCATAACATGTTCTTGATATGTTTTTCTAACGGTTTTGACAAAATAGGTAGTATAGAAATGGGTCTAAAGTTTGAAGGATCCGATTTGTCACCAGATTTGAAGAGGGGGATAACTTTTGCTTCCTTAAATACCTGGGGGAAGTGTTCTTGTCAATACAAAGGTTATATATATATATAGGTATATATATATATATATATATATATATATAGTATATATATATATATATAATTATATATATATATAGGTTAGAGTTTCAGCAATAAAAGGTGCCGAGAGACGCAGTATTTTCCCGTCTAAACCATCAGTGCCTTTTGTGTTTGATTGCTTTAAATGACTAAAGATTTATACACTTCCCTGACTGTCATAAAAGGGAGCGCATTGGCTTCATGGCTAATCTTTTCTGTGCAATACTGTTCCAGCACAGTTAGTTCGTTGATGGGGGAATTATCTGTTTTAATCACTTTACTGGCAACACTGCAAAAATGGTTGTTTAAGTCATCTGGGGAAATTCCACTAGTAGTGCAGTATTCGCTGGTGCGTGTTTATTAGTGAGTAGATTAATAGCTCGCCACGTGTCTTTTGAATTCTTGCTGTTTGCCAAAATGTCAGCAAAAAAGTTTTTGGGGGAGTCTCGGATCATGTAGATGACTTTATTTTTTTTATTTTTTTTTGGTATTAATCAAATAGTTTCAGTTTAAGAAGATAATCTCTGTAACGCATTGCGTCCAGTACTTCCAATGTCAGCCATCCAGGTTTGAAGGAATATTTGATTTCTCTTTTTCTGAGGAGCATGTTTGTCAAGGACTTTAAGAAACACTGAATACCAAGTCGCTAACGCCTCGACTGGATCAGTATAATTGTATACTTTATCAAAGGGAGCATTGTTAAGATCGTTTAAGAACTCACTTTCATCAAATCTGGCAAAGGACCTATATGTTAAGTGGGAGTGTCCCACCTTGAGAATCTTTACACCTTTTTTTGACCAAGTGCAGCAGATGGGTTAGTGGTCGCTGACGCCGATTACTGGCACACAGGTTTCAAGGATGTGCGCGATGTCAGTTGAGTAGATATGATCAATGAGCGTTTTTGATGAAGGTGTGACCCGGGTTGGGGTGCTAACAGTCTGAGAGAGGTTAAAAAGAGAGAATACGTCTGTCCACGGTTTGTTGGCTTTTGATAGATCAATACTGAAGTCACCCATTAAAATAATTTCTTTGGATTCTAGCCAGACTACGTCCATCATTGACACGAATTTGTCAGTCCAGTTTGCAGGTTCTGAAGGATTTCGATATAGAAACCCAACCAGGACTGGAGAAGTTTTTTGCAGTTTGACTTCCAGCCAAATACACTCTACCCCATACTTTTCAAACTCAGTAAGGCGTGTAACAGACATAGTTTCATGGACATAGACAACGAGGCCAATTTCTCTTTGAATTTGTGGATCTTTCCTAATAACATGGAATCCTTCTATAGCTATGTCT
>JABMCL010001542.1:237500-242500 GCA_018857735.1 Alviniconcha marisindica
GTCCATACATACACCGAGAGAGGCGTGGAGAGAAAAACGGACTGAGAGTCGAGTCGAGACGCGGTTCTAAGCTCTTAAACAAACTTCTGGTTCCGCCCTAAGCTGGATCGCATTTCTTATCTCACGCGTCTCCTCTATGCTCCGACAGACGGACGGACGGAGAAGGAGGGAGTCAGCGGAGGATGAGTGTGACTCAGTGAGAAAATGGGAAGCTGTTTATAAGGATCGAGAGCGAGTATCATTCTCAGCGGTTAATTCTCTCCGGCCTGCGCGTTGGCAGAAAATTGGAGACACCGACTCCGGTTCGCTCAGTCGTTCGTGAGATTCATTTCACACACACACACACACACACACACACACACACCACACACACACACACACACACACACACACACTCACACTCACACACACACACACACACACACACACACACACACACACCGCCGCTGAGTTGTCTTCCAGAGAGGCCTAACTGGCAGGAGTACGGAGATCCCAGGAGATGGAGTGGAGGGGGTGGGGGATGGGGGGATGGGGGCAGGAGTTATGGGGGTGGGGGGGAGGGGGGGAGGAGGAACTATACTAACGCTACACTGTCACCATCAGAGCTCAGGAGCTGTGTGTGTGTGTGAAAGACGAGGTGGCCGATCTGGGCTCCCCGTCTCTGACAGTCCTTATGGCATGGACCTATGTCTAGATATAGGTCCATGCCTTATGGTCTCTGTGGACGTAAAGCAACATTGAACTTGAACCACCAGACTGATTCTGCGGCATTAAGATGGTGATACGTGAGCTATGAAAGCCATTTTGATTGTTTGATGTTTCGTTAACAGACGATCTTCGGAAATCCAGGGGACTGCACTCGGTAAGTGCCTGCAGGCATGGCCTGTATATATACAGGTCCATGCCTGCGGGTGTAGCGCAGAGTAGTCACGCTTTTGTTGGGGGTACACTGAGCACGTGGGCAAGATGTCGGATACCCGTAAACAAAGGCAGAAAATGCATCAGAAATACCGATCAAGCGCTCACTGTTCGTGGGGAACGTGCAGATCGGATAGTAGGTTCCCCCAGCTGGTAGTCTAGTATAAATTATAATACGTCCATGCCTGAAGATCAAAACTGTCGCAGATCGGCTCTTCTCAGCTGCCGCCTCCATTCAGGGGACTTCACTCTCACGGAGTAAGAAAACACTGTCAAATTATCTTTGCCTGTTATTTCTGGAAATCGTCTATTGCGAGGGGCAAAGTCACCAGACGGTGTCCATAACTGAGAAGAGAAAGGAGAGCCAAAACGGGGAATCGAACTTCTGTCGCGTCCGCTTACCGGCCTTACCGCTGGGCCAAACCGGCTCACGAACTAACCGACTCCGGTATGAGTGCTGTTGTAGGCGTAGGCTTTGGACACTATATTATAGTCACACTCCGGCCGAGCGGCATCGCTTTCATAGTTCAGGAGCTGAGTGAGAGTTGAGGTGGCCGTCCTGAGCTGTCCGTTCTAACGAGCCTTCTGGTTTCCGTGGACGTAAAGAATTATTGAACCGTGCTTCGGCATTGGTCACAACTTGTCCCTAATATGTCAACTGACATCTGAGGACATTAAGCATCACTTTATCATCATCATCAGCATCGCTTTCCGGCACCGCCCTCCAAACTCTGCCAGATTTAGTTACGCCACTGAAGGGGCACTCTTTATCTCCGCGCAGCTGTCCAGCGACGCGGTCAGCGCCCTCTGAAAGGTTTGGGTACTAATAATTATGACTGTAGCAGCAACCTAGCGCCCAAGCACGCACATAAACATGAGGCACATCCACCCCGAGTAAAAAAAATATTTAAAAAAAATGTTCCGTCTCGATTCAAACGATTTTGGTTTTATTTGAGCTGGCGTAAACAACATGGTCGTTATAAAACAAAGGTCTGATATAATCTGAGTTGTTTGTAACAAACCTACTACTGTCTGAGCACCAACAAAAAAAACCTGCTCGTTAGCTGACAATTTTCTGTACCCTATGGCGTAACTAAGTACGGCAGTGGTTGCAGGAAGGATGTCGTAAACCAGTGCTTGGAGTTTGGGTACTAACAGGACTGCGACACAGCAACACAGCAGCGCCCAAGCACGCACATAAACACGAGGCGCGTCCGCCTCGGGTGAAAAATGAGTTACATCTCGATTGAAACGATTTTGGTTTTATTTGTGATGGCGTAAACAATGTGGAAGGTTATAAAAAGAAACGCCTGATATAATCCGAGTCGTTTGTTAAAACTGACTGCTATTTGACAGCCAACGCCGCAAACTGTCAGTCATCAAACAATTTTCGGAGACCTGTCCCGTAAGTGACAAGTTATGGCACTGGTTGGAGGAAGGATGTCGTAAACCAGTGCTTGGATTTTTGGCGTAGGCCTGTCCACCGAGACAGATCGGTAATTATTAACTGTCGCTAATTTTCTGTTATTTCGTTGCCACACAGCCAAACGCAGCTCTGTCATCAAATTCCAAGCATTGCTTTGCGACATCTTTCCTCCAACCACTGCCATAACTGGTTCGGAGGAAGGTGCCGGAAAGCGATGCTCGGAGTGTAAGTAAGTAAGTAAGCATGGTGCTTAACGTCTACATAAAACCAAAGGGTCGGGAAGAAAGGGGGAAGCGGTATGCAGGTGGGGAGAGAGGGAGATTATATACCTATCGCTACACTGTCACCACCAGAATGACTCCTGCATTAAGATGGGCAGCGATGAGAGCCATTTTAATATTTTATCAGTTGTGAGGGACAAGTCACAAAGACAATGTCCACACATCACAACTTTTGAAGAGAAAGGAGAGCCGAAGCGGATTCGAACCTAGGACCCACTGCTTACCAACCTCAGTAACGCCTTACAGCTAGGCCAAAAACCGGCTCACCTCGGAGTGTGCTCTGTCATTTGTCTTTATCAGTCGATGGGGGAGTGGAGAGAGAGAGAGAGAGAGAGAGAGAGAGAGAGAGAGAGAGAGAGAAGAGAGAGAGAGAGAGAGAGAGAGAAGGAGAGAGAGAGAGAGAGAGAGAGAGAGAGAGCTAACGGGGAAAAGTAGAGAGAGAGAGAGAGAGAGAGAGAGGGGAGAGAGAGAGAGAGAGAGAGAGAGAGAGAGAGAGAGAGAGAGAGAGAGAGAGAGTGGGAGCGATGGGGGGTCAGTGATTTGTCATTAGGCGCAACACAGACGATCTCCGCAGTTTCGGCGCGTTAGTCATGTCATGAGATGTCTAAGCCGCTTTAAGTTTCCTCTGGATTGCATGTTATTGCTCTGTTCAAGATTTCCGGCTTCCGCGTATTGGTCTTCACTGACACATTGTGCATCATCCTTTGTCAACATCAGTTTCCTTTTGATAAAAACAAACAAAAACAAACAAACAAACAAACAAACAAACAAACAAAAAAGAACAAAAACAACACAACCACTTCTTTTGTCGTCAGTTCCGACAACTAAAAGTCGGTGAAGACTGGTTTTGCTTCACTGATTAAGTTACTGAACGAATATGAAGTTGTGACATTTCACTTTCACATAATGCTAACTTCCTAACTTCTGTCTGTCTGTCTGTCTGTCTGTCTGTCTGCCTCTCTCTCTCTCTTTCTCTCTCTCCAGCCGTCTCTCTCTTTGCTCATCTTTCGTTCAGCACACCATGATTATATTGTAGCGAGGCGAGTTTTTCGGGCAGGATTAGGCTTGTACATTTACCTTTGGGTATATTGGCTCTACCACTATACTTTGCATAGATGGGTGCGTGCTTCTGCTGTCACAATTTTTGTGTTTTAACAAGGACAGATTGAGATTGTAAGACTAGGCTTCTGCCTGAAATCTTTATCCTTGTGTATTAAAGTTCAATCTCTCTCTCTCTCTCTCTCTCTGCCTCCCGCCCCCCCCCCCCCCCCCCCCTCTCGCTTTCGTCATCCATGTATTGCACGGGATTTTTACTCTTAACAGTACAACAGTTTCGTTCATACGACCTGCCGCGTGATATATGATGATTCAAGTACAATTTTCTGGCTTTTCCCAAAATCACGTGGACGTGACTCACTTGTCAGAACCGTGCTTCTGCTCAGCAGTTAGTAAAGAAAAAAGATCCGTTTCTCCTTAACCGTCAGCTGCATCAGTTAATTGTCCTGGCCTGTCCTTGGACGGCAACTGGCCCACACTCCGAGAATCGTTTTCCGGCACCTTCCTCCAGTTGAAGGAAGGATGTCGTAAACTATCATTGACGAGAGCTGCCACAAGTACCATTTTTGTCGCGACAAACACGTGTTTGTCGCGACAAAACAGGTCTTTTGTCGCGACAAAAGTATGCTTGCCTCGACAAAACTTTGTCGTGACAAAAAATAAATTTAAAAAAAATCAGTCGCCACAAACGTTTTGTCGCAGCAAATCTTTGTCTCGACAAACACGTGTTTGTCGCAACAAGCAAACTTTTGTCGCGACAAAAGACCTGTTTTGTTGCGACAACTATTTGCTGCTAACCTTAGTGGCGACAGTTTTTTTTTGTTTTTTTTTTGTCGCGACAAAATTATATTTGTCGCGACACGTGTTTGTCGCGACAAAAGTAAGCTTGTTGCGATAAAACGTTTGTCGCGACAAATATTTGTCGCAACAATTTTTTTTATCGCGACAAAAATGATACAGCAGCTCCCGCCAATGATAGTAAACCAGTGCCTGGAGGTTGCAACTGGCCTGCTAGACACCAACGCCGGATAGGCTATATATAACCAGAGGGCAGTTCAGATGGGCAGCGCATAAAATCCTAGTACTGACTTCGCGAACATGTATAGGCTTGGCTTTTATATGCGACGATACCGTCTCCGCCCCAACAGCGAATACATTACAGCGGCTAGCGTATATTGATCAGTACATTGATATCACTGAATCTGACCCAGCCGAGCCTCTGTTTGTGACCAGACGGTTTTGCGTCGAACTCACTGAGACAGATGCCCGACTTGTTTACTGACAAGTCTACAAAACGGAAAGTCACGTGTAAAGGGCAA
>JABMCL010001542.1:250000-265000 GCA_018857735.1 Alviniconcha marisindica
CTCAGTGGAGCGCACGCACACACACACACACACACACACACACACACACACACACACACACACACACACACACGCGCCGCGCGCGCGCGCGCGCGCGCGCACACACGCACCTTTGGAACGCACACAGACATATATTCATGCTTACAGGCTACGTGTTCGTAGCATAGCAACGACTGGCTGTCAGATAGGTCCAACTGAATGGACAAATGCTATTATCTTGAGTATTAATGTTTTCGAAATCCGGCGAGTTTTCTCTCTCTCTCTCTCTCTCCCCCCCCCCCTCCTTCCCTCCCCCCCTCCGTCTCTCTCTCTCTCTCTTACAATCCTTGTAAAACAAAGTTTTCGAGTACGAGTTCTCTCTCTCTCTCTCTCTCTCTCTCTCTCTCTCTCTCTCTCCCCCCCCCCCCCCCCCCAGTCTCTCTGTCTTTCTGTCTGTCTCTCTTACAATCCTTGTAAAATAACGTTTTCGAGTTCTCTCTGTCTCTCTCTCTCTCTCTCCTCCCCCCCTCCCCCACCCCATCTCTCTCTCTTCTCCCCACCCCCTCTCTTACAATCTTTGTAAAATAAACTTTTCGAGTTCGAGTTCACCCCCACTTCTCTCTTCTCTCTCTCTCTCTCTCTCTCTCTCTCTCTCTCTCTCTCTCTCTCTCTCTCGAGGAAATTGCAACCGCCTGCTATTGGCAGACCCTGTATATACCGACAGTCAGTGCCTGCAGTTACAGCTCTGCTGACATAGACAAATAGACACACGTACGTACCTTTCCGGCCGCATAAAACCACTCAGTCTGTGAAGATGCAGAACAGATTAGCAGAAACCCTCTGCATGCTCTGGCGGCCGAGTCTGACTGCGTGTAGCAGTAGGCTAGATCTTCATCCAAGACTGAAGTCCCCCCCCCCCCTCGCCCCCCCCCGCCACCCCTCCCCTCTCCCCACCCCCAAAAGCGGCACACTTTGAAATGGAATACTTACACATTACACTCGGTGAATGAGGGAATAAAACGCGCACACTGCTGCATGAGGACTCGAAATAAAACGCACTACCCTCAACGCTTCACACACCGAGAACAGAGGCCTGTTCTTCTCACTGTTGCGATGCCGCAAAGCGAGAAAACACTGAAACGACCCCCTTCTTTCCGTCTACCAGTTCTAGTTTTTTTCAGTTGCGCAGCGCCTACCTACACATCCGGTTCAGATGAACTGACTGGTGGCAACGTTTGTCCGACTCAGTGCACGATACTGATTTAAAGGAGCTGTGACACTCACGTATTATGTTTTCCCCCTCCGGCCTCGCGTTATTCACTGACAACGCAGCATAGGCGTGCGCGGCTGTCATCTGCTAAACAGGAATAATTCTATCAAGTTCGTATTGGCCATTGCTGCTGATGAACTTGAGTAGTCTCTCTGGGGCCGGTTATGGTATCCGGTCCGGTCTCAGTGAAAAAATACCACACTGAGACACTCCAAGTCGTGAGTTGTGTGAAAAGGACCGGGGGTGGGGGGCGGAGGAGGGGGGGGGGGGGGTCAATAAAAGCCCAATAAATCAAAATGTGTCACTCATAGTTGCTACACACACACACACACACGCAGGTAATCCGCACTTGATACAGCGAGCTATTCAATGTTCAGAGGCCGGGACTGACAAGAAGAAGGAAAAAGTAAAATAGAATGAGCTGGCCGAAAGTTTTTTTTTAAATCAAGTTTTTAGAAAGGCACGATTCCTGGCAACAAGCAAAGCATGCAAAAGCTATGTTCTGACAGTTACCATCCCGACCGTCAACAAACGATTTTTCACTCGTGCCACTGAACGAAGCCGCATTGATTTTCTTTTGAACGTCAGTGACTTGAATCATGGAGGGTCCCGCCGTTCGTGCTGACTGCTGTGCTCGATCAGTGGAGCGGCAAAAACATGTTTCCTCAGCCTGTACACTGAACGAAAACTACAAAGAGCGAATGAGGAGACACTGTACTATCTCTGAAGAATGTCAGTTGAGTGGAAATTCCCCCCACCATCCCTACACTGACACCCTCTCTTAATCCCTCCCTTACATTCCGATTGAACTGAACAAATACAGAACGGTTTAGGCTAAGTTTCGGCTAAGTCGAAAGCCCTACCGTGCCTAGCCGAGACCAGGTGTTGCCACAATATTTGGGGAGTTTTCGGTTCTGTAGACACAGCGTTCGATGGTGTAATTTGAAGTCTGTGGTCATAATTGAAGGAGACCGGACTATTCGGTGCGTATTCACGAGAGAGAGAGAGAGAGAGAGAGAGAGAGAGAGAGAGAGAGAGAGAGAGAGAGAGAGAGAGAGAGAGAGAGAGAGAGAGCGGCATTCACTCACACACACACACACACACACACACACACACACACACACACACACACACACACACACACACACACACACACACACACACACAACAACACACACACACACACAAACACACATAGACACACACAAACACACACAAACACACACACACACACACACATACGTGCGCACGCACGCGCGCGCGCGCACACATACACACATATGCACATATGCACACACACACACAACACACACACACACACACACACACACACACACACACACACACACACACACACACACACTCACATGCACGCGCACGCACGCACGCAAATACAACACACACACACACACACACACACACACACACACACACACACACACACACACACACACACACACACACACACACACACACACACACACACACACACACACACACACACACACAGCCTCACTCACCGCCCTTGAGCTCCTTTAAACGTTCACGCAGGTCTTTGGTTCTGCAAATGGCTCTTTTGTCACTGGCTACCAACCAGGGTCTGAAGAAAAAGCTTAGCACCCCACGAAGAAGCGCACGCGTGGGTTTGGTCTGCTATCTGTGTCTGGCTGTCTTTAAATCGGTGTACAGTCCCTCCCACGGAGCAGGTTCGTCTTCGCGTTTGGCGGCTTATATTTCCCTGTGAACACGGTAAGAGGGATGGAGGGGAGCTGAGAGAGAGAGAGAGGGGGGGGGGGGGGGGGGAGGTAGAGAGAGAGAGACAGACAGACAGACAGAGGGAGAGAGACAGAAAGAGGGAGAGAGACAGACAGAGAGAGAGAGAGAGAGAGACACACACACACACACACACACACACACACACACACACACACACACACATACATACACACACACACACACAGATAGACAGAGACAGAGAAATAAAGAGAGACAGAGAGACACAGACAGACAGACAGACAGACAGAAAACATTATTTTACTTACATTTTTTATCCTATAAACATCGTGACATATACTCTGCAAAATTATTTGTGAAGCATGTACTGTCCTCACACACACACACACACACACACACACACACACACACACACACACACACACACACACACACACACACACACACACACACACACACACACACACACACACACACACACACACACACACACACACACACACACACACACACACCACAACACACACACACACACACACACACACACACACACACACACACACACACACACACACACACACACACACACAAGTCCTGGATAGCCATTGCATGAATCGATAGTACAGAGCGTTTGCCGGCCTAACGTGGGTGTCAAAGCCTTAGTTAATATTTAACCCAAACCCAAACCTCAACTGCCATTGCATGAACCGTTAGGACAGAGCGTTTGGCCAAACGTGTGCGTGCCAAAGCCTCAATTAAAGTTTAAACGAAAACCCGAACCTCAATTGTCATTGCATGAACTTTTAGGCTAGAGCGCTTGGCCAAATATGTGCTTGGCAATGCCTCAATTAATATTTAACCAAAACCCAAACTTCAATCGCAAATGCATGAACGTTTAGGGCAGAGCACTTGGCTAAACATGTGTGTGTCCAAGCCTCAATTAATATTTAACTTCGGGACAGAATGTGAGACAGTGAGACGCCCTAACATGTTGTTACTAAAGCCTCAGGTGTTGTGTACCTTCAGGGAGAGTGTTCGGACTCAGATGTGCTTGTCAAAGCCGTAATGGCCATTTACGTTCTGGATTGACTGTTGAGATTGGTAAAGACATGTGCTTGTCAAAGCGTTAAGCAGCCATTAAACTACAGGACAGACCGTGCTTGGACAAACATGGACTTGTATGTTACTTTAAGGGCATGCATGAGGTATGTGTGTATTTTGTGTTAGTTTTACAAAAGCATTGTGTTATGTGATGCGCTTAGAATTGGATATCACTGATTTTGATCTGATTGACTGATTGATCGAATATCAAAGTCCTAATTGCTATCTAACTTCAGGACAGATTGTTTGGGCAAACATCCGCTTGTCAAAACCTCAGCTGTCATCTAGCTTCAGAATCTATCGCAGAATACATGCCCTTGTCAAAGCCCCAACTGTCACTGAGCTTCAGGACAGAGGGTGTGTTCAAAACCTCAGCTGTCGTCTAGCTTCAGAACACATCGCAGAATACATGCCCTTGTCAAAGCCCCAACTGTCATTGAGCTTCAAGACAGAGGGTGTGTTCAAAACCTCAGCTGTCATCTAGCTTCAGAATCTATCGCAGAATACATGCCCTTGTCAAAGCCCCAACTGTCAATCAGCTTCAGGACAGAGGGTGTGTACAAACATACGTTTGTCAAAACCTCAACTGTCATCTAGCTTCAGAATATATCGCAGAATACATGCCCTTTCCATAACCTCAATTTTCATTGTACGTCAGGGGAGATCGTGTGTGTACGCTTGTCAAAACCTCAATTTTTATTAATTCAGGACAGATTGTTCGGACAAACATACGTTTGTGAAAACCTCAGCTGTCATCCAACTTCATGATAGATTGTTTAGGCAAACATACGTTTGTGAAAACCTCAACTGTTATGCACTAATCAAAACCTCACCTGTCATTCAACTTCAAGATAGAGAGTGTGGACAAACATACGCTTGTGAAAACCTCATTTGTCATTCAGCTTCAGGCCAAATTGCTTGTCAAAACCTCAGTTGCCATGCAACTTTAGTACAGACTGTTTAGACAAACATGCAATTGTCAAAAAACTCAATTGCTATTTAACTTCAGTACAGAATGTGTTGACAAACATGCAGTTGTCAAAACCTCAATTGCTATTTAACTTCAGGACAGAGTATGTTGACAAATATAAAATTGTCAAAATCTCAGTTGCTATTTAACTTCAGGACAGAGTGTGTTGACAAACTTGAAATTGTCAAAACCTCAGTTACTATTTAAATTCAGGACAGAGTGGTTTGACAAACATGAAATTGTCAAAACCTCAGATACTATTTAACTTCAGGATAGAGTGTGTTAACAAAACATGCGATTGTCAAAACCTCAGTTGCGATTCAGCCTCGGGACAGAGTGTTTTGGGAGACATGCGCTTGTCAATTAAAAGGCTGAACGCGCTATTTAACTTCAATACGTATTACGCGTTTGTCAAAGCCTCAGTTTTCATTCAACTTTAGGGACAGATTGTTTGTACAGACATGTGATTGAAAAGGCCTCAGGTGCCATCCAACTTTAGAACACATTGTTCAGACATACGAACGCTTGTCAAAACCTCAATTGAGCCCAGGCAAAACTTGTTAAAAGAACATGATCCGTAGAAAGTTTTGCGACTGAATGTTCCGTTGATTTGGTAAAGATTTTATAAGGTGACATCTTTGGACATCATCACTAACACAAGTTCCTCTGCCCAGGCAAAACTTGTTAAAAGAACATGATCCGTAGAAAAAGTTTTGCGACTGAACGTTCCGTTGATTTGGTATAGATTTTATAAGGTGACATCTTTGGACATCATCACTAATGCTGGTCTATGAGCTCATTACCACATTGTGCGCTCTTTTCCAGCGCTTATCTTGACGTCACCAAAATGTCCTTGACGTCACCAGGAAGCTCTCAGTTTTGCGTACAGGTCACGGAAGAGATGCATATGGATTGCAATCGTCTTTGTCACCTGTTTTAGTTGTTTTTTTGTTTTAATCTTGTGTGGAGTTAACTTTTTGACGCCATATTACAGCGTTCTAAAAATAAAAATAAAAAAGTATATCCACGACGGAAGATGGTCTGCTTGCTTTTACCCCAATCTATTTTAACTCATAATGATTGGTAATTATTTTGATTTCGTCAAATTAGCCGACAGATGTGGGGCGCGGGGGTGGGGGGGAAGGGGGGGGGGATGCAGCAGACAAATCAAGAATAAAAACAACAACAACAAATTTTTAAAAAAAAAAACATTTTTTGGGGGGGGGGTTGTTAGTTTATTTGTTTGTTTGCTTGTTTTTGTTTTTTGTTTGTTTTTCGCCAAATTTCAGAAGGTTAGTGCCTTTAATTTCCATAAACCGGCTACGGGGCAGACCGTTGTGAATAGGACATGCATTTTACGTGTCAATATCTCAATAATTATCCATCCGATTTCGGAAGAGATTGTTTGGACAAGCATGTCAATGGGACACCGACCGACAAACGTGTCGGACAGTGCAAATGGTTCCACGAAAACTGATTTCTCAAACTCACAATTGGTGTCCCGAGAGTAAGCAACCGACAGGAAACTTGAGTTGTCATTGTAAATATTCTTAATAATTGTAAAGCGCTAGGAGCTCCTGTGAGAAAGGAAGCTTTATAAATGTCGGTTATTGTTATCATTATGTACCCAAAACAGATAAGCGGCTTAGCTCTCCATCTCATTTCTAATCGTTTTTCACCGTTTAACTGTTGCTGAAGTGTCGTTTTGTAGCTTGATAAAGGGATTACCCCGAAGATTCGCATGTTGTACTTTGTCCTAATAAATAGCGTTCTTTTGAACCTCTTATGTGTTTGTACCTTACTGTATTTATTCGCATGCCAGGCAAGTGTTACCGTCGGCGATTCGGCTCTTTGTTGTCGTGCTGATGTGACGTCTTTCGAGCCTCGATTGCCTCCCTTCGTTTGTTGATTTGACACGAACATGATTCACTTTCTGCGCTACTGAGGAGGCGAGCACCGTGTACAAATTGTGCAAGTGCGTGCCCAGTGCAGACGTACCCCCGGGCCCCCTCCTGCTCTTCCTTTTCTCCCCCGTCCCCTTATAAAACTAAATAAAATAATTCAAGTATTTATAAGCGCAAAACCTTGTCCGCAGAAATTATTCTAAGCGCGCGGACACACGCACGCACGTACACACATTATACACACGCACGCACGCACGCACGCACGCACGCACGCACACGCACACACACACACACACACACACACACACACACACACACACACAACAGACACAGTAGTATGTGTACTGACTGTACAAAGCTTAGTTTACACACAACCTAAAACGGGCAGCAGATAGTTGAGACGGTCACACAAACATGACTCACTCCTTTGCAAACCGGCCCATGAACCACAGGTGGCGAAAAAGACAGCAAGATAAGATACAATACCGTAACAGCTTAACAATGCTTGCTGCCAAAAATAAAAATACGCGCACCGCTGTCAGCTCCGTCTCTTTTTTGGGCCACGGCCTTGAACAGCCAAGCTCCAAGCACTGGTTTACGACATCCTTCCTTTGGAGGAAAGTGCCGAAAAGCGATGCTCGGAATGTGGGCCTCATCCTGGAGGGCCTGTCGTAAAATTCTGATAGGTTGATATTTATTATTATCCTGTGAGCTATCGGCAACCAGAATGTGTGGGCCTTAGTATATTGTAGTCATGGACCTGTACAATGATATAGGTCCATGACTGACTGTACTCATGGACCTATATATACAGGTCTGTGACTGTAGTGTAGCGTCCCTTGCCTCAGTGTCTAAGCGGGGTTATCATAGGAAACCAAACGACAGTCAAGTGTTTTCTAAAGAGTACAATAGTTTTCGTCTTCTGCGTTCCAATGCTAGAGAAAGTTTTTTGTTTTTTTCAGTTTAGTTTGTTTTTTTCGTGGAGGGCTTCAGTGTTACTCAACGTCCTCAAAACCCGTATGGTTTATTACGGACTCGGGGGTTGGAGGTGGGGGGTTGGTGGAGGGGGGGGGGGTGAGGGTAGGGGAGGGAGGGGGTATGACTGAGAGCTGAAGTCGCGTCGTTTTCACACGTATCCCGCTCGGACATAAAGGCGATGCGACTGAAGCTTAATGTCCTCAGATGTCGGGCGGACGATGTTAGCGAGCGACTTACGGAGGCGAAGGATCAGTGCTTCTGATCTGAACCTGATTTTATTGGCGCAGGTGGGTGGGAGCCACGTTTCCCCAGGACAGACCGCCAGTGTATTACAGGAGAACTACCCCACCTGACAAAGCTCTCTCTCTCTCTCTCTCTCTCTCTCTCTCTCTCTCTCTCTCTCCTCTCTCTCTCTCTCTTCCCTCTCTCTCCTCTCTCCTCCTCCACATCCTCCACTCACACCACACACACCACCACACACCACACACACACACACACACACACACACACACACACACACACACACACACACACACACACACACACACACACAACACACACACACACACACACACACACACAACACCACACGCACGCACACACCACGCACGCACCACGCACGCACGCACACACACACACACACACACACACACACACACACACGCACACACACACACACACAGCAGCACAACAGCACACACACACACAACACCACACACACACCACACACACACACACACACAACACACACACACACACACACACACACACACACACACACACACACACACACACACACACACACACACCACCACCACCACCACCACCACCACAACCACCACCACCACCACCACCACAACCACCACGAAGACTTGACAGTAGTCATTTCACGCCGACTGACAATGACACGTAAAAAGGCACTGTAGTCATTTCCTGTCTTTACTTTGCACGACTGAAGACGGAACAATTACGCCGATTGTGGCCCGGCAAGTTGCGAGCTTCACACTCCTTGTATGTGGACCAATCGTTTCCGAGACCGGGCCGAGACCTTTGCCTTGCTGTTCTCGTACATCAAAGATTTACGACCCCGGCTGACAGCGTCGTCGCTAAGTGGGTTTAAAATACCCATTAGTATGATAGACAGATGGATTATGCCGATCCGCGGCCCTGCACAATACCATCCCTGGATTGGGGAGCATCGAGTGCAATACTTTTTTCTTTTTCTTTTTTCGCTTCACGGCGCGGCTGGCTGGCAAACTCGGTGATATCTGTGGTGTGTGTTTCCACGGAACTGAAATGAAGTCCATTTTATATAGCCGGAAACACATTTCCTTCTTCTTTTTTCTTTCTTTCTTCCCCTGCCCGTCTCTCTCTCTCTCTCTCTCCCTCTCTCTCTCTTGCCTCAGTACATGCAGGAATTGTCAAAACGTGAGATAATAAACAACAACAAAAGTTGTTGTTGTTGTTGTTGTTGTTTTATAGAAAAGCCCGGTACCGGACAGTACAAATCCATTTGAACATTTTCGGCGAGTCACCTTTTTGAAGCAACAACAGACAGTTATAGTCTATCATTACTACTACAAAAAATAACGGTAGGGCAGTACTTGGTACTTATTCAGCTTTCGATTTTCACTAAAGATGGACGGCGAGCATGAAACTGATATAAGTTTGCCCCCACCTCCCACCCCCCAAGCAAACATGCGTATGAAAGAGGAAAAGGAAGTAGCACCTTTCTTCATACGTCATTTGATGCGAAGGACAAAATATTAGTATCGTTCGCAGTGTTCTTTAGTACTACTGAAATTACTTCATACATTTTTTTTAAAGCAAGAAAAAAGAAAAGAAACAAAAGAAAAGACCTAAAACCAAACAAGCAAACAAATAAAAACGAACCAAACAAAAAACGAGCTTAAAACAAAACAAAGAAAAACTACAACAAACAAGCAAGCAAGCAAACAAACAAACAACAACCCCCCCAAACAAAAACAAAAACAAAACAAACTATAGAAAGTAAGCGCAAGGCAATATAAAACAACACAGAAGATAACCACAAAACAATAAGAGATATCATGATGATTAAGGAGCCAAGTACAAACAAAGCAGTCAGAGCAAGATAGTACCCCAAAGCTAGATGTGCAGATTACGTTTAAAAAGGAAGCCCCAAATTACAAACTGAAGACAGATTAGGGTTCGTACAGTGCATCCCCGTGAAAGCTAGATGTGCAGGATTGCACCGTTGTGCAAGCGAAGACGTTGTCCGCGTGTTAATGTGCGTTGGTGTGTGATGTGCTGTTATGTAACTAGGTGATTAGGGTGTTGCGTGTGTTTTGTGTGATGGTTCATGTGTGTGAGGTGTTGTAGTGTGTGGTGGGTTGTGTGTGTGTGTGTGTGTGTGGTGTGTGTGTGTGTTGTGTGTGTGCGTGGTGCGTGCGTGCGTGCTGTGTGTGGTGTGTGTGTGTGTGTGTGTGTGTGTGTGTGTGTGTGTGTGTGGTGCGTGGGCGGCGTGCGTGCGTGGTGTGTGTGTGTGTGTGTGTGTGTGTGTGTGTGTGTGTGTGTGTGTGTGTGTGGGCGTTGTGGGTGCTGTGCGTGTGCGAGCGTGGGTGTGGAGCGTGGATGGAGTGGTTGTGATGTGTGTGTGGGTGTGTGTGTGTGTGTGTGGGGTGTGTGTGTGGGTTAGTGGGTAGAGAGAGGGGAGAGAGAGTGGGAGGGGGGAGGAGAGACGAGAGAGAGAGAGAGGAGAGGAGAGAGAGAGAGAGAGAGAGAGAGAGAGAGAGAGAGAGAGAGAAGAGAAGAGAAGAGAAGAGAAGAGAAGAGAACTTTATACTAAGGATAAAGATTTAAGCACAAGTCGGCTTTTTTACAAATCTGTCCCTGATGACAAACACTGCAACACGATCAACACGTCAAACAAGAATACAAATAATTGCGGCAAACTAAAATGCATCTTAAGAACAAAACACAAGGAGAGAGAGAGAGAGAGAGAGAGAGAGAGAGAGAGAGAGAGAGAGAGAGAGAGAAGAGAGAGAGAGAGAGAAGAGAAGAGAAGAGAAGAGAAGAGAAGAGAGACACTTTATTACTCAAGGATAAAGATTTAAGCACAAGTCGGCTTTTTTACAAATCTGTCCCTGATGACAAACACTGCAACACGATCAACACGTCAAACAAGAATACAAATACATAAATGCGGAAAACTAAAATGCATCTTAGGAACAAAACACAAGGAGAGAGAGACAGAGAGAGAGAGACAGAGAGACAACAACAACAGTACTGTCTGTCTCTCTCTAAAATGCCAGAAGCCTACAGAAATAAACTGATGTCTTCTCTCTCACCATCGACATGCACTGAACCGCGGCGGTACCTAAGTGCTTTTAGACAGGCCCCCTCGTGTACACAGGCCGATTAGCCAACAAACGGATTTCTATTTCTATTTTTGCACACCCACAAAGGAGACAGACATGCAGCGAATTTTTTGAAATAATTATGAACTCAACTAACTGTCAGCCCATCTGTCACTAACACCACCGTTCTGTTCCGTCGCTCATCGCACTCGCCATACTGACAGCAGCGTCACAGCCGCTCACGTGCACGCTCTCAGTGCACGCACAAACAGGGAGCAGACAAAAACAACAACAACTACAAAACAGGCCTGTCCGGAGTCCAGTATATTTTATTTTTTTTTTTTAATGTCACAGGTCTCTGCTATAATGCCTTGTATGATTGTTTGTCGTGGTTATGTAGGCGCTCAGGTCTTCGGTCGTTGCCCTTTTGGGCCGTTGGTCATCATGTACCACAGCAGCTGCTGGAAATCATCATCGTCATCATCATCATCGTTCGTTCGTCATCGTCATCGTCATCATCAACATCCTCCTCCTCCTCCTCCTCCTCATCATCAGAATTTTAGTGCGCCTATCTTTACGTTAAAGTCCTAAGCGCGTAGAGAATCACAGAACAATCTTGCAAGGCGGCTTACAATTGAGACCAGTGCACAGCAGTCATAATCCTAAACACCGTGCTGCGGTACGTTATGCCAGCATTGTTACCACTAACAAAGTCACTGACTGTAGCGCATCTAAACTTAGTTATAAGTGCGCGCGCGCGCGCACGCACGCACGCACGCACACACGCACACACACACACACGCGGCACTCACTGGCGTACTCACGCACGCACGCGCGTGGTACGCACTCACACGCACGCACGCACTCACGCACGCGCGCACACACACTGACACACACACACACACTAGTCACACACACACACACACACACACACACACACACACACACACACACCACACACACACACACACACACACACACACACACTCACATCACACCCACCACATCCACCACACTCTCACAACAACCCACCACACATACCAACACACACACACACACACACACACACACAACACACACACACACACACACACACACACACACACACACAACACACACACACACACACACACACACACCACACACACACACACACACACACACACACACACACACCCCCACCCCACACAACACACACCACACACACACACACACACACACACACACACACACACACACACACACACACACACACACACACCACACACACACACACACACAACACACACACACACACACACACACACACACACACACACACACACACACAACACACACACACACACACACACACACACACACACACACACACACACACACACACACACACACACAACACACACCACACACACACACACACACACACACACACACACACACACACACACACACACACACACACACACACACACACACACACACACACACACACACTGGCCATTGCTTCATTTTGTGCTCTCCTTACATTCATGTCCTACCCAACCTGACTGTTTGGTGGTCTCGCTACGTCACTTTTACTTCTGTCGAGGCCTAAGGTGCAAGGTGTTGTTCCTCCGTGTGTGTGTGCGTGTGTGTGTGTGTGTGTGTGTGTGTGTGTGTGTGTGTGTGTGTGTGTGTGTGTGTGTGTGTGTGTGTGTGTGTGTGTGTGGGTGTGTGTGTGTGTGTGTGTGGTGTGTGTGTGTGTATGTGTGTGTGTGTGTGTTTGTCGGTGTGGGTGTGGGGAGGTGGGGGTGGGGGGAGCAGCAGGTTTGGTATCGCATATCTACACGGTGTTGGCGGTAACAGTCACACACATAACAAAGTCAGAAGTGTGATTCACACAGTTTTATTGTCAGACGTCAGGTGTCAGGCCCATAATAACAACACTGAGCATTCGCGCTTCATGTAATTATTGACATTCACTGGGATGTGTATACAAAACAAATTACTTTGTAGTGTATATAGTGTTTTTGAAAAAGAAGAAGAGTAGTTAAAATTATTTTTCACTTTAAATTGTGTGAGCAATTAATTCAAGTTTTCTGAGCACAATTGCTGTACATTACAAGGCAAATTCTTGACAGACACATCTACAGTGACACCAGAGTGATCCAAAAGCCACAATTCCACAAAATTAATGTTTGTAAAGCTCCAACAATTGTTTCTTCTTCTTAAAGCAAAGCTTAAAACATGTTGCCTAAAACATCATTTACACAAAGCATTCCGTTGCCTAAAACATCATTTGCACAAAGCATTCCGTTGCCTAAAGCATCATTTACACAAGGTATTCCGTTGCCTAAAACACCATTTACACAAAGCATTCCGTTGCCCAAAACATCATTTACACAAAGCACCCCGTTGCCTGAAACATCATTTACACAAAGCATTCTGTTGCCTAAAATATAATTTACACAGACCATTCCGTTGCCTAAAACATCGTTTACACAAAGCATTCCGTTGCCCAAAACATTATTTACACAAAGGTCTGCGTCAGCAGTCAGCCTCTGTCAGTGCAAACATCATTTACACAAAGCATTCCATTGCCTAAAACATCATTTACACAAAGTATTCCGTTGCCTAAAACATCATTTACACAAAGCATTCCGTTGCCTAAAACATCATTTACATCATTTACACAAAGCATTCCATTGCCTAAAACATCATTTACACAATGCATTCCGTTGCCTAAAACATCATTTACACAAAGGTCTGCGTCAGCAGTCAGCCTCTGTCAGTGCAAACACTCATCCGGAGAAACGCAATAAAACACTATAGTGCAACGTAGTTTACATGGTGCAGTTTATGCAGTTTGTTTCAATTTTTGCTTTGTCCTAAGCAAATGCACAGTTCAAAACTCTTCTCATTAAATAAACCCTTTCTCAAGTCAGTCCGCAAAACCAATCCCTACACATACATAAAAAACAAAGCATACATACACGAACATCAAACACAAGAAAGAAGAATGTAGAAGAATAGTCATACTCAAAAAAAGTCTCACGGACACAGGTCTGTACCTTCCGTCTCACGGACACAGGTCTGTACCATACGTCTCAGGGACACAGGTCTGTACCTTCCGCCTCAGGGACACAGGTCTGTACCATACGTCTCACGGTCACAGGTTTGTACCATACGTCTCAGGGACACAGGTCTGTACCATACGTCTCACGGACACAGGTCTGTACCTTCCGTCTCACGGACACAGGTCTGTACCATCCGTCTCACGGACACAGGTCTGTACCTTCCGTCTCACGGGTCACAGGTCTGTACCATACGTCTCAGGGACACAGGTCTGTACCATACGTCTCACGGACACAGGTCTGTACCTTCCGTCTCACGGACACAGGTCTGTACCATACGTCTCAGGGACACAGGTCTGTACCTTCCGCCTCAGGGACACAGGTCTGTACCATACGTCTCACGGTCACAGGTTTGTACCATACGTCTCACGGTCACAGGTCTGTACCATACGTCTCACGGACACAGGTCTGTACCATCCGTCTCACGGACACAGGTCTGTACCTTCCGTCTCACGGACACAGGTCTGTACCTTCCGTCTCACGGACACAGGTCTGTACCTTCCGTCTCACGGACACAGGTCTGTACCTTCCGTCTCACGGACACAGGTCTGTACCTTCCGTCTCACGGACACAGGTCTGTACCATACGTCTCAGCGGTCACAGGTCTGTACCA
>JABMCL010001542.1:267500-270000 GCA_018857735.1 Alviniconcha marisindica
TGGATCCTCCGTCTCGGGCACATCCGTCTGGATCCTCCGTCTTAGGGACATCCGTCTGGATCCTCCGTCTCGGGGACATCCGTCTGGATCCTCCGTCTCAGGGACATCCGTCTGGAACCTCCGTCTCGGGGACATCCGTCTCGGCCTTCAAATCACATCAACGGAAGTTATTTTAATCATCACTCACAGGGCAATTTAACCAAGTACTAAAAGTCATTATTTGTAACAGAACATGTACCAAAGGGATGAAAGCAACATCAACAAAATGTAAATAGTTAGCAACTTAGCAAGATGATAAACTGAATCAAAACAGACACAGACAGACACACACACACACACACACACACACACACAGACACACACACACACACACACACACACACACACACACACACACACACACACACACACACACACACACACACACACACACACACACACACACACACACACACACACACACACACACACACACCTTACCTCCGTCTTGACCTTCGGTCTCGTGGACATCAGTCTGTGGGATCCGTCGTCGCCCTCCGTCTCGGACATCCGTCTCAGGGACATCCGTCTGTGACATCCGTCTCCGAAACGTAAGGCCAAGGCAGATGGCACACATGGATGTCCCTGAGATGGAAAGCCAAGATCCCACCCATCTTGACCTTCTGTCTCAGGGACATTCTCTGTGCCAGTCCGCCCTGGTCGTCTCAGGGACAACCGTCTTGATCCTCTGTCTCAGGGACATCCGTCTGATCCTGTCTCAGGGACATCTGTCTGGAACCTCTGTCTCGGGGACATCTGTCTAGATCCTCCGTCTGGGACATCTGTCTGTATCCGCTGTCTAGACGATATCGGTCTGGAACCTGACTTGACATCCGTCTGATCTCCGTCTGGCACATCCGTTCGATCCTCCGTCTTAGGCACATCCGTCTGGATCCTCCGTCTAGGGACATCCGTCTCGACCTCCGTCTCAGGGACATCCGTCTGGAACCTCTGCTGTCTGGGACATCCGTCTGGCCTTCAAAATCATATCAACGTAGTTATTTAACCATCACTACAAGGTAATGAACTCAAGTTCTAAAAGCTGCTATTTGTAATGAACATAAATACCAAAGTGGATGAAGCACATCCATAAAATAAATAGTTAGTAAATCTTAGCAAGATGATAAACCAATCAAACAGATACAGATAGATAGCCATACACACATTAGACACATAGACACACATAGACACATTACACACATAGACACATTAGACATTATTGTGACAGACATAGACATGTATTAGACACACATTACTACACACACACAAATACATACACACAATAATAAATATATTACAATACATTACAATATACATGGCAATACATTAATAAATAATAATACAATACACAATTGCTACTATAATAATTTTACACACATTGGCTTACACATTACACACATTACTCTTATCAACTTGACTTTCGGTCTCGTGGATTGTCTAGTCGGATCTGTCGTTCTCCTCTGTCTCGGATACATCCGTCTCAGGGACATTTCGTTCGTGACATCTGTCTCTGAAACGTGCGCTGCTGCAGATGGTACATGGATGTCCCGAGATGGTGCCAGATGGGGCTGCACCATCTTGACCTTCTGTCTCAGGGACATCCATCTCGTGCTAGTCCGCCCTGGTCGTCCGTCTCCGAGACTTCTGTCTGGATCCTCCGTCTCAGGGATATCCGTCTGGATCCTCCGTCTCAGGGACATTCGTCTAAACTCTCCGTCTCGGGACATGGTTCAGGATCCTCCGTCTGGGACATCCGTCGGTATCCGCCTAGACGATATCGGTCTGGAACCTGACTGGGATGATCCGTCTGAACTTCCGTCTCGGGACATCCGTCTGGGCCTTCAAATCATATCAACGGAAGTTATTTTAATCATCACTCACAAGGCAATTTAACCAAGTACTAAAAGTCATTATTTGTAACAGAACATGTACCAAAGGGATGAAAGCAACATCAACAAAATGTAAATAGTTAGCAACTTAGCAAGATGATAAACTGAATCAAAACAGACACAGACAGACACAGACAGGACAGACAGACACACACACACACACACACACACACACACACACACACACACACACACAAACACATAAACACACACACACACACACACACACACACACACACACACACACACACACACACACACACACACACACACCTTTACCTTTGAAACTGTTCCAGTGTTCGTCTGATCGACGATGGCCCTCTCTCGTCCTTTCAATGAAGGTCGTCCGAAACGTAAGGCCAAGGAAGCTGGCACACATGGATGTCCCTGAGATGGAAAGCCAAGATGGAGGGCCCACCCGTCTTGACTTTCTGTCTCAGGGACATTCTCTGTGCCAGTCCGCCCTGGTCGTCCGTCTCCGAGACTTCTGTCTGATCCTCCGTCTCGGGGACATCCGTCTGATCCTCCGTCTTGGTGACATCCGTCTGGATCCTCCGTCTCAGGGACATCCG